>PITA01012093.1:0-63653 GCA_004023965.1 Spilogale gracilis | reverse complement strand
GGGGGGGGGCGCGGATGACAGCGGGGAGTGGGCTGCACTGGGCCCTTCAGTAAAAAGTGAAAGGTGTGTGTGCTCTCTGGGCCCGTGCTGAGCAGTGAAGGGTCGCTGAGCGGGGCTGAACAGATCAAAACTCGTCTGTAGAAGCGTGCTTGGACTCAGATTATCCGGTGGAAGTCCGAGTGCAATACTAAGTACCGCTCCCCGCCCCCCAGCCCCCGCACCCCCCACCGCAGCGTGGAAAGGAAGCAGCTTGGGGGAGTTCAGGCAGGTGAGGGGCGCTCAGGGGAGCTACGCCCCGTCTGAGGGTCAGGTCCACACGATCCTGGCCTGGGAGACGACCAGGCTGTGCTCAAGTGAGCTTCTGTCCTTGAATTTCCAAATCCTGTTGCCCCCGCTGTGTCCTGAGGGGCGCTGGGCCGGGTCAGGAGAGCAGCTCCCCGACCCGCACACCAAATGGAAGATGCCAGGAGCCCCAGGGCCGGGACTCGGGCGGGGGGGCGTCAGGCGCTCTGGCCCAGAGCTCGGGTCCTTGGATGAGGCAGAAGACACCCACCCCCACCACCCCGCGCCCGGGCCGGCTCTCTGGAGTACCTGGTCGCCGACACCCAAGGCGTAGTAGCCGTGCGTCACCACCTCCCAGTGCAGAAAGCAGATGAGCGCGTCCTGCGCGCAGGTGATGGCCGGCGCCGCCGACGCGTACAGTACCTCCAAGCCCGCCATGGGCGCCCCCAGCTCCTGCGGGCGGAGGAAGAAAGGGAGACAGTGCAGTGAGCCTACTAGGACCCCCGAATGCTGAAGACTAGCTTGCGTTACTCCGCCCGCCCAGGCCTAGTCTCCACCTGCCGCTAAAATGGAGACGCCCCCGGGCGGAGCGCGGCCGCCGGAAATAGCGCCAAGCGCCGGCTCAGTTAGCGCGAATGCTCCGGCTGGAAACTAGAGCGGAGCACTTAGAGGTTCCGCCAGGCAGCTAGCAGGCGGGGCGATGCGAGGCGGGGCGAGGAGGAACGAGGAGGGGCGGGGCGGGGCGGGGCGGGGCGAGGAGGAACGAGGAGGGGCGGGGCGGGGCGGGGCTCTTTAAAGCCGGAATCTCCTTTTTCCAAGTAGCTGGAGGGACTGGCATAGGCAGGATGTCAAATAAGTTCACAAGGAGAGCACCTTGTTCTGAGCCACAGACTTCCCATCCGCAGAACGGGGCGGGCATATGTTGGTTGGGGGGAGAGTTTATGAGATATGGCTAAAATATATTCATAAGATTTGGCATGTACGTGCCACATTATTCTAAATACCTTACTTGTACTCGTTAATTTCATCCTCACGACCAGACCCTATAAGATTGGTATTAATGACAACCCCATTTCACAGAGGGGTGAATTTGACCGCGATGACAGCTAGTGCGTGGTCGAGATGATGCTGGGACCTCGCAGTCTGGCTCCCAGGATTACATTTATTGTGTCTAGATCCCGTGCCAAAACCTTTACATCACCCTATCAACAATTTTGTGAGGTATGTTCCATTGTCATCCCCGTTTTGTTGGTGACAAAACCAGCTCAGAGAACTTAAGCTGCTTCCTCCAAGAAGACAGTTGCTGCTGGCGGAGCTGGAGCTCCTAATCCACAACCAAATTTTAATCATTTATTTGCTTGTCTCTGTGATTTTTACTACCTATTATTTCTTCAACATGCTCCTCAAAATCTACTTTTTGTTTTTGCTCAAATTAAGTTAGTTTTGCCATCCCAGTCAGCACCCGGTGCAAGCCGCCATTATCTCACTTGGATGTCTGCACTAGCTTCTGACCCACCCTACTTCCTCTCTGTCTCCCAAAAGTCTGTTCTACACTCTGCATCTAGAGATTCTGTTACAACACAAGCCAAATGATATCCCTCCTCTGCTTAAAACCTTCCCAGTGCTCCCATCAGGGAAAGTAAAGTCCTCCCCCTGGTCTGCAGAAACATGCATATGGTCTGTGCCCTCTCCCCACTCACCTCTCTGACACCATCTCCTCCTAATTTTCCCTCACCCCCTGCACTCCTTGCTGCAATAACCTTGGCTTCCATCATCTCATGCCCATATCTGATCCAAAAGCAAAGCTAGTCAACGTTACACGCAAAATGTATGCTGAATCTGACCACTTCCTAGCGCCTTCACTGCCTATACCCTGGTCTGATCCTCTGGCATCTCATACTTGGACTATTGCAGTAGCTTGCTAACCAGGTCCTCTCTTCCCCATGTTTGGTTCTCCAGATCTCTGCATGCACTGCTATCTCTGCCTGGAATGCTCTTTCCCCAAACATCCTCATGGTTTGCTCCTTCAATTTTAAGTGACTCCTTCCTTCACCTCCTACTGGCCTCAGCAGGCAGCTTCCCTGACATCTGTCCAAAATAACCTTGTCTACCCTTTAATTCCTTCCTTACCCTGCTTTCTTTCCTGCAAAGCATTAATCATAACCTGACCCTCTATCAGGTATTTATTTGTTTGTTTGTTTGTTTAACGACTGTCTTCTCACTAGACTGTGAGAAGGGAGCAGAGACCACATCTGTCTTGTGCACAGATATACACCCGAGTGCCTTCCTGGCTCAGTATATACTTACTGAATGCGAAGCAAATAAATTATTGGTGTGGGCTCGACTTAATGGGGTCAGTCTCACCCCTTTTGCAGCTCACCACTCATTTTGTTACCTGGCCCCACATCAGGCCCACATTTTGTGTTCCTGGGACTCCTCTGGGACATCCAGATTCCTGAATCCCATCTGCAGAAATTCAAGCTGAGTGCTTGAGGTAAAGTGCAGGTGTGGTGCCACACTCTAGGAGGTGTTGATGTTGGAGAACTCCTGAGATACACTGCCTGTGGTCTAAAACCTGTTTACCCTTGCCACTGAGAAGCTCTGCACTTTAAAGCATCCCTCCACTTTTGCTTCTTCTATCTCTTCTGCTTTAAATGTCCTTCCCCAGGCATTGAAAATTTGCCCGAGTTGTTCACTCATTCATTCACTTATTCATTCACTAAACCTCCATAGGCGGTGTTGCCTAGGATGGTCATGCAGGCGGCACAGGGCACAAAGTTGCCCACCCCGTAGGGGCCCTGTTCCTGAGTACCTATTGTGAGCCAAGCCCAGGTGAACAAGCTGTAGTTCTTCCCAATCTGGATCCTGCTGTCTAGAGAAAAAAAGAATTACAGACAAAGGTAACCCAGTGTGAAGACCATCATGACAAAGAGGAACTTGGAAGTCCATGTAAGCCCAGAGGAGGCATCTGATTCAGGCTAGGGGTCAGGGAGGGCTTCTTGGAGGAGGAAGATGCCCAACGACACTGAACTGTAATGGAAGAGGGGGAGAGAATTGAGGCACAAATAGTATTCCTGTAGAAGGGACTGGCCCACGCAAAGGCATGAAGATGTGAAATGCAGCTAGTCCTGTGTGGTTAGGGGAGCCATGGTGTCTCCTGCGTGAGGCCTTCCCCCATCTCCTCTGCACAATTTCTCTGTCTTCAGTGCAGCTGGCATCAGTGGGGTGCCAAGGAGCAGGCATGGGACAGCAAGAGCCATCAGCCTCCATGGAGAGGAGAATTTTATCATTGAAGCTTATTAGAATGGCTGGTTTATAATAAAAAGCAGAGTGGCCAGTTTTATTGCTTTTAACTTTTTTGCACCCAAGACACCCCCTCATTGCCTGCACCTGGGGAGAGAGCTCCCCCACCCATTCCTCGGTTTAGCCACCATTTTGCATATAATGTGTTATAGCTTGAGTCTCATAGAACTTTGGTTCTCTGTAATAAATCATCATCCTTGCATTAGTCTTCCCTCAGAAGCCAGTGGGAGACGTGGATTTGAGTGGTTTATTTGGGAGCTGATGTCAGGAAATAGCAGCAAGAGGCGGGGGAAGGGAGACTAGGATGTGACCAGCAGGTGCTCTGATCAAGCCAGGCACTGCTGGGCACCTGAGCTCAGTCTTGCCCAGCAACTCTGGGAGATACATGTCCAAGACTTGTCCCAGCTGAGCGTGAGAGAATTTCTACTCACTCCCTGGTTGAGGGCTGCTTCTGGGGGCATGAAAAACCCTCATTTAGGGAATTGTGAAGTTTAGAGGAGTGGCCTTTGGTGCTTAGAGATGACTGCTAAGGAGTGAATGGGACACCATGGTGTCTGCTATTCCCCGCCAGCCCTGCCTCACCCCCGCCCGTCCCCAAAGGTGAGCCATGCCTTCGCCAGTCTGTGGCCCAGCAGGCAGCATTGAGTAGTTCCTAGCGTCTGTGTATCACAAGAATGAGGTCAGCTTTGTCCCTTGCCCCGGACTGTGTGTCCTCTTGGCCAGTACTGTGTTCTGTCCACCCTTGAACCCAGGTCCTTCATAGATGAGAACCCATGAGAGGATCCTCTGGGACCAGAGGTTTGTCTGTATCCTGTCCCCTGGTCCATCCAGCACTTTCCAGGGACTTACCACCATCAACAAGAGTCTCAGTTGTCCCTGTGAGGCTTCTGATTGGCTGAGAAGGGAAGCAGGTAGAAGGTGCCTCCCCAGCTGGGCCCCCGCTACCTGGGCAGTACAGAGCCCATGCCAGAGATGAGGGCGAGGGCCCAGGATGATGAAAGGAACATGGGCGGTGGCTACAGCCACCAGTTCCTGGTTGCCAGGTGACAGCAATGTGAGGATTCCAAGCTCCCTGGAAATTGTCTCCCTGGAAATTGTGAAGAGGTGAGCTGGGGGGCAGGGCCCCAATGGGCACTGGGATGGAATTATTCGACACTGGAAGCCTTCTGCTTTTTTGGCCTTGCATCATTCTAATAACCTCACCTCCTTCAGGAAGCCCTCCATGATTAATAGTGTTCAGTACAGGGGCGCCTGGGTGGCTCAGTTGATTAAGCAACTGCCTTCGGCTCAGGTCATGATTCCGGAGACCTGGAATCGAGCCCGCATCGGGCTCCCTGCTCGGTGGGAAGCCTGCTTCTCCCTCTCTCACTCCCTCTGCTTGCGTTCCCTCTCTGGCTATGTTTCTCTCTATCAAACAAATAAATAAAATCTTTAAAAAAATAGTGTTCAGTACAGGAACCCTTTGGATGGGTTGGAATGTAAAGATGAGGGAAAGCTGCCTCCAGCTTTCATGGCACCTGGAAGTTGTAGGAACTTCAGGAGAGCACCAGCAATGATCACAACTGCCTCTTGTCCTAAGACAGCATTGGGCAGGGGTGAGGGGGGTGTGTGGAATCTGCAGAGGGGGCTGCAAGACTGGACTGAAACTCTGGACCCAGGTGCTTCTGCTGCCTCCCATTTCCTGGATCTAACTGGGAATCCTGCCAACAAGTCATTCTGGAAAAGGGCAGGCTGGATGGGGATGGGATTGAGGCTTTACCAGACAAATTGGCTAATACTCTCTTATTTAATTCCCATAACTCTTTAAGGTAGAAGCTAATATGACCCTCATTTTTAAAGTGAAAAAGAGTAAGGCACAATAAGGTCGTACAATTACTTCTGAGTGATGCAGTCGAGATTTGAACTAGATGGTATGTCTATACACTACATCGCCACATGGTTGTGCCCGTGATAGCATCGAAGGGGCTTGCAGGGCCCCCAAGCTCTGTGTTCCAAGAGCTGTGATCGGATTTTTCAGACTTGGGCTGGAGGCTGGGAAGGCGGGAACGGGGAAATGGTCCAACCTGGGGAAGCCTCTCCAGCCACAGCCCTGTGAAGAGAGTCCATGAAGAGACAAGAGAAGCCACAAGAGGGCGCCCGGGCCCACCCAAATGCCCACCCAGGGCAGTCACTGGGGTTGAGGTGTGGATCTCCCCTGTCCTCTTTCTAAGGGGAGGTTCAGGGGAGCCCTGGCCTGGGGACCCCACAGCACTCTGTGTCCTCAGTGCAGTCAGAATTTTCACGCATGGTAATGCCTGCTTGTAGCTCTGTGCACTGTTGACCCCAAAGGGAGACTGTTCCCAGGGAACCCCAGTCCCAGCGGTCAGAGGGTCTGCTCTGCTCCTTTCTGAGGCCATTCTCCTTCTGAAATCCCCCACTTCCCTTGGCAGACATCTTTGTACCCATCCTTTCACAGACTTGGTCCTGATTTCCCCCCCCTTCCCTGCCCACATCAGCCACATCTAGCCCCAGCCCCAAAGTCCTACCAGGCCCTTCCTTGCCCCACGTTGTGAGACAGGTGGCATGGGTTACCAGCCTCATCTTGAGAGACCAGTGGCTCCCCTAACTAGAGCATCAGTTTCGTGAGTGCAGGTGCATGACATCTGTTTGGTGCACGGCCGTCCCTCTAGCTCCTAGAATAGTGCCTGGCTTACGTAGTGGGTCCCAACAAATTTGTTGAATTAACGAGTAAATGTACAAATGCCCAGATTGGAAAAGTGTCTAGATCTTGGAGTTGGGCAACCTGGGTTTACATCTCACTCCCAGGGCTTACTCTCTGTGCAACCTGGGACAGATGACTTATCAAATTGTCAAATAGGGATTATAATTGTGTCTCTGGTGGGGTTGTCCAGAGGATTCCTGGAGATGATGTCATTAAAGTGCCTCCCATGGTGCCTGGCCCATGGTGGGGTTCCTAAGCGGTGGCTCATTATTTGAGCTAATGAGCTCTTGGAAAGCAGCTGCTATTTATTGAGAATTTACCATGTGTCTGGCACTCTTCTTACATTCTCCAATTCCATTTTCGTCACTACTTGGTGAGAGGTTCAGGAGCTCAGAGGGATTCAATAATGTGCCCACGGTCACAAAGCTGAGAACAAACTTGGGTTTATCTCTGGATGTTGAAGATTCCTTGTCTTCAAGTCCCGACTCTATCACTTTCAAGTGGTTTGACTTTGGGGGCGTTTCTTGGTAGGGAGATGTCAGAAGGGGCAGAAGGAGGCTTCTGCGTAGGCCTGGGTCATTCTTTTGGATTTGGAGGCGCCAAAGACACCACCAGTTGTAACACTGCAGCTTTGTTCTCTTGAGATCAAGGCACCTGCCGAGGCCTCTGGAGGTCTTTTTAACCCCAGCACCACCTGGACCCCCATCACACACCAGGCCATTTCTTTGGACTCCACCTGGAGCTGGAGTCACAATATAGTCAAGCAGGCAGGACACACACACACACACACACACACACACACACACACACGCGCACGTAGTTTCAGAGGAAGGAAGGGTTGACTTTATTGTGTAACCTAGTCTAAGTTCCTCTGCCTCTCTGAACCCTAACTTCCTCATCTGTAAAGTGAAGGGTAATAAGTAGGGTCATGTAGGAACATCATCTAGAAAATGCCCAAGGCAGGGCTGAGTCCTGAGCACTAGAAGGAAGCGAGAGGCAATGGGAAGGCTGATTTATAGGACTATTCCCAGAAGGATCTGGTATTGATTTCTACAGCCTTGTTAGAGGTCATTTGCAAAAGAAGGTAAAATCCCGATTTTCACACATATCTGGAAGGGAACATGTGTTAAAGACTTTATTTTACTTGTTAGACAGTGAGGGAATCAGATGTTAGAACCCGTTCAAAGAAAAAGTCAAAAATGCATGAGTTCATATGGACTAAAAGAACTGTATGAGAAATGGAAGCAAAGCTAGTTTCTCCACAAAAGGGAGGGCAGGGAACTCTACCAGACAAGACAGACTTTGCATGCTGATGAGTTAGTCACTGGTGATGAGCAAAATAGCTCCAAGACAGTGAACAGAGCGAGAATCAGATCGCGGGAGGGTGTTCTACCCAAAATGGGCCACAGAGATCCCAGGCCCAGATTCTCATGCTGGCAAGTGTAGGGTTTCTTACCTCTTCTGGGATCATTGTTCTCATCTTTAAAATGGGGTCACTAACTGTCTGGCCTCCCAGTGTTGTCGTGTAGGTGGCACAAGCTGGCGGAGTCATATGTCTAGATGGTGGGTGGGGGTGGGGCCCTTGGCTCATCCTCCTCACAGCTTGACACGGGCCAGATGGCTGTCTCCTCTGATGAGGCTCACAAAGGTGATCGCACTTGCCCAGTGAATGGAAACTGGGTTAAAACCCAGGTCGGTCTGGCCTCACAAGCCCTGTGATGCTGTTGAACATCGTGTGACCTGAGGCAGGTCGCCTCCCCTCGATGGCATGTCTGACCGTCTCCCCAGGACGATTGGATCCGCTGACTTCTGAATGCCACCTCCCGGTCCCTCTGCTCTGTGAGAGCGCTCCAGGGCTGCCAAGCTGGCCAGGCCAGAGCAACTATGGGAACAGCCTAGTAAACAGGTGGCATGAGTATGGCGGTCAGGGACACTGACGGCCAGGGATGTGGCAGGGTTGGAGTCCAGCCTCTGGCATGCAAAGCTCAGCTTGGCCAGAACAACCATACTTTCCACCTTGTTCACCAGCCTGGTAGAAAGGGCCGGGCCTGGCTGGACTTTAACAAGGGGGGGGTGGGAGGAGATGTTTCCCAGTTGCTGGGTCAAACTCCAGGTTGGCAAGGATGAGAAGGAGGGAAGGATGAGGGCTGGGCCAGCTCATCAGAATAAATGCTTTCCTTCTGGCTGCCCATGGCCTAAGCTGTCGTCCTGCACACAGCTGTCCTCTTGGAGCATCCCTGTGGCAGCTGTAAGGCCCATTGTCCTGCTTTTGATCAGACCTCCCATGCACGCAGCTCTCTGACAAGTCCTTTGGTGGAGCTAAGGGAGGGGACCCTGTCTTCAGAGGGTTTCACTGTCAAGTTCTTCACCACGCTTGCAGTGTTTAGGATGCTTAGTGTGCAAAGGAAGGAAAACCCAATGCAAACTGGTTCGGGCAAAAAAATCCCAATTTATTGGCCTATGTCGCAAAATTGTTTGTCCTCAGGAAATAAGTGAAATGAAGAGAAAAGGCAGGTAAGAGTGGGGAAGGCATAATTACCTTGGGAAGACACAATCTCCCTGACAATAGACATTTGAGCAAAGCCCTGGAGGAGGTGAGGAAGTGAGCCAGGTGGGGGTCTCAGACAGCTGGAATGGCCAGTGCAAAGGCCCTGAAGTGCGAGTGTGCTCAACATGTACGCCCAGAGCCTGGGAAGGGAGGGGAGAGGTGGGAGTTGATGTCTAAAGGGTCACCCAAAAACAAATACTGGGAAAAGACTTGAACAACAACAACAAAAAATGTTTTTTTAAAGATCAAAAAATGTTTTTAAAAGAAATCTTTTTATCCTGTGGCCTGAAACTCAGAGTCTGGTTCCTCCAGGCTTTGGTATGGAAGAAGGTTGGGGTCGGAGAAGCAGGGGGATAGGAGGATGAGGCAAGGAATACCCCCTCCAAACTTAGCCCTCTTTGGCCTTGGGAGACTCAGACTAGGAGCCAGAAGGAGAATTCGTGGCTTAGGTTCCACAACACAGCTGATGCCCAAGGCAGGGCTGAGTCCTAAGCACTAGCGGGAAGCACAAGAGGGGTCCTACCATGAGTGAGAGCCCCAGTCCTGAGCACTAGAGGGAGCACTAGAGGGGTCCTACCGTGAGTGAGAGCCCCAGTAGACAAAGCCTACTCTGGAGTTGCCTAAAGACCCCGGGGCACATAGCACTCTCAGTAGCAGGAGGACCCAGACCTGGCCCTCATCCAGGGCTCGTAACTTCATGGGAGAGTAACAGGTGGGCACTCCAGGCTCTGAAGAAACTCAAAATCTTGGGAGAGAACAGGTCAACGGTTTCGTTTTACGTACAGGGAAACTGAAGCAGGGGACAAGGAACTGGTGTACCCAGGGTCACCCAAGGATACAGTAGCAAAGCTAGGACTTGAGTTCAGACTTCCTGATTCCAGTGCTCCTTTTTTTAAACCCGGGGAGACAAAAGAGCCTAGAGGGCATGCCAGCCCCACAGTTAACCCCTGCATGTGAAACCTGGCTTCACTGGTTACTAGCTGTGTGCCCTGAGCAAGTCAGTTCACCTCTCTGTGTCTCAGATTCCTCATCTGTAAAATAAAAGTAATGCTAAGAATAATACTTAAGCTCATAGTTGTGACCAAAAGGAAATTAGGTGCTATCTGCAAAAGGGTTAGGAAAGTAAAAATGGCGATGTCCGGCTTCTGAAAATTCTCTCTTCTGTAAAAGCACTGACAACATGGACAAAAATGGTCAGAATCAACATTGTCAGAATTCTTAAATTAATCAAAGGCTCGCAGCAATCAAGGAAGCGTTTATTCAAGGCAAATGGCTCAACCTTATTAAGACGTGACCCTTCTGCACGAACCCCTCATGGTCAACCTAGAATCCAGCAGCCTGGCGGCCACCAGGGATGACAAAATCGGGTTGCGTCTCTTTCAAAGCCTCATTCCCGGAGGATTGTCATTATTTGGCCTGTCTGATGGTTCCCTGGAAGACCCCACTTGCAAGGCTGACTTCATTTGACCTGACCAGGAGGTCACCCTGAAAAAGCAAAAAGCTTTTCACCCTGGGGGCATTTGACAAAAACCATGTGGAGGCAATTGTTTAACTTTGGGGCAGCCCGAGGCACTGGCTGACTTTCAGCAGAAAACAACAGGCCTACCTGGGCTAACCAAAAGGCTTAAAAGAAAAAGCTGAGGAAGGCGTGTCCACAGGGGGCTGTGAAAAGCTCTGACATAATCCTGGGGATCTGGAAGGCCATGTGCATGTAGGTGCAGGGCTCTGTGCAGTGCGGATATGTAGGAAAGATCTGAGAAGGTCCTAAGTTCTCCACTCTAGCTACATAGGGTTGTGTGCAAGCAGGAAGTGAAGGTGAAGGCAGAGTTATCCAGCACTTGGCCTGAGTGCTGGGAGCATGCCCCGACCCGCATAGACTGCACTTCAGCAAGGACTGGGAGACTTACCCATTCCAGGCACTTAAGGACATCTCTGCCCAACCATTGGCTGACCACCAAGGTAACTGAACAGAGAGATTTCAGCCCTGCATGCGAAAGAATACAGACTTTAGAGGATTCATTCAGAAGTCACTAGAGCAACAACAAAAACCCCTGGGGATAGACAGAATCTGACTTCCAGGGTCACCACATATGTAAAATGTCCCATTTTTCAACAAAAATTTATGAGACCTGAAAAGAAATAAGAAACCACGATCCCTACCCAGGAGAAAAACTGTCAATGGAAACTGTCCTCAACGAAGCCCAGACATCAGGCTTGAAGCTCAGACAAAGAATTTGAATGCACTATTTTAAATACATTCAAAGAGCCAAAGAAAACCATGTGGAAAGAAGTAAAGTAAGAATGATGTCTTGCCAAACAGAGACTTCTGAGATAGAAATCTTATAAACAGAGCCAAATGGAAATTTTGGAGTTGAAAAGTACAATAACGGAAATGAAAAATTCACAAGAGGGGCTCAGCAAATGACAGCTGGTAGGAAAAGAATCCCTGAACTTGGAGTTAGGTCCACTGAGATGATCCAGAATGGAGAAAAATGAACAGCATCTGAGACTTATGCCACATCATCAAGCCTAGCATTGTGTGCATAACAAGCATCCAAGAAGGAAAGGAGAGAGTCAGAATATTTGAAGGAATAATTTGATGAAAAACATGAATCTACACATCCAAGGGACTCAACAAATTCCAAGTAGGATGAACTCAGAGATCCATGCCTAGACATATCATAATCGTACCACTGAACATCAAAGACAGAGCAAGAATCTTGAAAACATCTAAAGAGAAGTGATTCATCAGCTAGAAGGATCCTCAAAAAGTTCACAGCTGATTTCTCCCTAGAAATCACTGAGCTCAGAAGGCAGTGAGAGTAGATATTAAAAGCACTGGGGAAAAAAAAAGATTGTCAATCAAGCATTCTACAACCAGCAAAACTATCTGTAAAAAAAAAGAAAGAAATGAAAGCGGGTTTGACTGTGTGACTCAATCAGTTGAGCACCCAACTCTTGATTTCAGCTCTGGTCATGATCTCAGGGTCCCTGCCTCTGGCTCCGCACTCATTATGGAGTCCGCTTGAGATTCTCTCTCTCTCCCTCTGCCCCTTTCCACTCTCACTTTCTCTCTCTCTCTCTCTCTCTCTCAAGTAAATATAATCTTTTTTTAAAAGAAAGAGAAATTAATATATTCCAGATAAACAAAACCTGAGGGAAATTGTTGGCAAACCTTCCCTTCAAGAAATTCTTGTAAGCTGAAAATGAGAAGATATCATTGAAAGAAATGAAAGATCAAAATAGATGGAAAGACATCCTGTGTTTATATATTAGAAGATATAATACTGGCAGGACTCCCCCCAATTGATCTATAGATTGATAAGAATCCCTATCAAAATCCCAGCTGATGATTGTGAAGATGTTGGTAAGCCATATATTTATGGGCAATTGATTTTTGACAAAGGCTTTATTTCTAGGCTCTCAGTTCTATTCCAGTGATCCATATGCCTGTCCTCATACCAGTACCACACAGTTTTTATTGCACTGTAGTAGCTTTTTGAAATAGGGAAAGGTATGGGGCACCTGGGTGGCTCAGCTGGTTAAGTGACTGCCTTCGGCTCAGGTCATGATCCCGGAGATCCGGGATTGAGCCCCACATGGGGCTCCCTGCTCAGCGGGAAGCCTGCTTCTCCCTCTCTCACTCCCCCTGCTTGTGTTCCCTCTCTAGCTGTGTTTCTCTCTGTCAAATAAATAAAATCTTTAAAAAAAAAAGAAATAGGGAAAGGTGGACCCTCCAATATTGTCCTTATTTTCAAGATTAGTTTCACTATTCTGGGTCCTTTGCATTTCTGTGTAATTTTAGGATCAGCTGCAGTCCCTGCCTTTGTCCACAGCAGCAGTATTCATAAAAACCTCAAAGTGGAAACAACCCAAATGTCTATCAACTGATAAATGGATAAACAAAATGTGTTCTATCCATCCAACAGAATGCTATTCAGCCACCAAAAAAGAATGAACTACTAATAGATTAGATCATACGGATGAACCTTGAAAATGTTACATTAAGTGAAAAAAGCCAGACCAAAAAGGCATATATCATATACTATTTATAGGAATTGTCCAGAATGGTTAAATACTTAGAGAGCAGACAAGTAGTTGCCAGAGACTGGGAACAAGGGCAATAGGGAGTGAGGGAGTGATGCTAACAGGGATGGGGTTTCTTTTTTTCCCTTTTAAAAAAATAGACTTTATTTTCTAGAGCGGTTTTAGGCTCACCTCCAAACTGTGCAGAAAGTACAGAGATTTCCCAGATACCCCACACCACCACAAAAACACAGATTCCTCCCCTTTCAAAACCCCACACCAGAGTGGTACATTTGCTACAATCAGTGAACCTAATTGACACAACGTTATCATGCAAAGGCCAGAGCTCACCTTAGGGTTCAGTCATGGTGATGGGCTTTTTTAGGGTGATCAACATGTTCTGGAATTCGACTGTGGCAATGGATGCATAAACAACTGGATTGTATACTTTTCAAATAGGTGAATTTTATGTGATTATGTATCTTTCGATGTGAATGATCTCTTAATAAAAAAATGTTAAAACAGTGCCAGACACAGGGTAAGCTTATTAAACAACTGTTTTTATCTTAATTTTTTTTTACTAAACTTGATGGGTTGGGGGAATAAATTAACTAAAGTTTGTCTTATTTTGACCTCTACTTATTAGAGAAGAAAAAATAGATGGGTGGGAAGCAGAATAAGAATGATTCTCCAGTGTGTGCTGCCCTTTTATAAAGCATTCTCAAATCTTTTTCTAAAGCTGTTGCCCCACCCACCACAAGGCAACTAGAACCCTTGATCATTACTGTGATTATTTTTTTATCACTTCATTATTTTGTCTCTTTTCCCCTCTAGGTGAGCAGATAATTTGTCTAATTCACCTGGCACTTCTAACATACAGTTGGAATACAATATGCCCATTTTTTGGGTGAGTTGATGAATGAATGAAAACCCCCACAATCTCACTTGAACTGCAAACCAACACTGTAAGGTTCATTAGCTCCACAGAGTTAGGGAACCGAGCCTCAGTGAGGGCAGGTGGTGAGCCTAAGGCGCTCCTTCCTGCTCTGTTGAGGCACAGGGACCTGGTAAGTCCACCTTCCTCTGCCCTCAGAGTTCATTCCTCTGGCGAATGCTCTTTCTCTTCCCAAACTAACTGGGCATAGGACAGCTCTTGCCAAGTTTCCAGCCCTTCCAGTGAGCCCCCCGAGGAGTTATTCCTGACAGCTTGTCCCCTCAGGTGCTTGTGATCACCCTTGTTTCAGAAATGCCAGCGTCACAGTTCTCCATTACTAAACCAAAATTCAATTTTCTCATTCCTAAAATGGGTAGAATCCATGTTGCTGCATGTTCAGCATGATCTATAAGTTCAAGGCAATCGCAATCAAAATTCCAAGAAAACTTTCTTTCTTTCCTTTATTATTATGAATTTTTTTGTTTGAAAAATATCATACTAAAATTTACATGAAAATCCAAGCAGCCAACAGCAACCAATAAAGTCTTGAAAAATAAAGGAAAATTTACTCTAGCAGGTATCAGGATGTATTATGTTAATGTATCAGGAAACAAGTAATTAGAACAATATAGTTTTCGTAGAAAGAGGCCAATGGAATGAATAGAGGCTGGGAAGAGATCCACACATATGTGAGAGTTGATTCAGGACAAAAGAGACAGTGGAATATAGGGAATACTAGAAATAATGTACTTTTCAATAAATGATGGTAGGTCAAGTGAATATTGATCTGGGGAAAAATGAAATATTGATTCTTAATATCATACAAAAAAATTCCAAGTGGCTTGCGAAATTAAATGTGAAAATTAAAAAGATAAATAAAACAGGGGCGCCTGGGTGGCTCAGTTGGTTGAGCGACTGCTTTCGGCTCGGGTCATGATCCCGGAGACCCGGGATCGAGTCCCACATCGGGCTCCCTGCTTGGCGGGAAGCCTGCTTCTCCCTCTCTCACTTCCCCTGCTTGTGTTCCCTCTCTCGCTGTGTTTCTCTCTGTCAAATGAATAAAATCTTTAAAAAAAAAAAAAGATAAATAAAACAAATAAGCTTGGGTTAGGTTAGGTTTCCTCAAACACTTCAGAATAATACTAACCAGGGGCGCCTGGGTGGCTCAGTTGATTAAGCGACTGCCTTTGGCTCAAGTCATGATCCCAGAGACCCGGGATTGAGCCCCACATTGGGCCCCCTGCTTGTTGGGAAGCCTGCTTCTCCCTCTTGCACTCCCCCTGCTTGTGTTCCCTCTCTGGCTGTGTTTCTCTCTGTCAAATAAATAAAATCTTAAAAAAAAAATAGTAACGATAAAGAAAAATAGTGATAAATTGGACCTTATTAAAAATTAGCAATGTCGGGGCGCCTGGGTGGCTCAGTTGGTTAGGAGACTGCCTTCGGCTCAGGTCATGATCCCGGAGACCCACGATCGAGCCCCACATCGGGCTTCCTGCTGGGCGGGAAGCCTGCTTCTCCCTCTCACTCCCCCTGCTTGTGTTCCCTCTCTGGCTGTGTTTCTCTCTGTCAAATAAATAAAATCTTTTAAAAAAAATTAGCAATATCTTTCATCCAAAGATACAACTAAGAAAGTGAAAAGGTAAGCCACAGAGTAAAAGAAGCTATATTTATTTGCTTTATGAACAACCAACAAAAGACTTGTTCACTGAAACATATAAGGAATGTTTCCATCCGTGAAGAAAAAGATGAACCAGTTTCAAAAAGGGAAACACACATAGACAAGCAGTTCACTGAATGGAGGAGCAGAAAGGACCTAATGATCATCTCAAGGCTATTACCACTCTCCTTCCAAGGCTTCTAGTTAATGGTTGGCAGAATTAGTTCTTCCTAGAACTCACTTCCCCTGATTTCTAACTGTAGCATCATCCACAATTTATTTGGGAGGAAGGACCAGAAAGACAATAATAACAAGAGTCTCTTCTAACACGGTAAGGGTTCCCCTCGCAGGTGATGGGGGAAGTTGGGGGGGGGGTGGATGTCAGCACCATCCTGTTTTGCCCATAAGGAAGCTGGGAGACTCCAACCGCTTGCCAGGTCAATAAGAAGGTTTGTGATAGAGCCCCTGCTACACCCTGGGCCTCAGTGGCCTCATCTGTACAATGGGTTGGGCAGTTTCGAAACTCATGGACTTGGTTTGAAGCCTCTGGCATGGGAGAGAAAAAGAATAAGTGAGGAGAATGAAGAAAGGGAGAGGACAAAGGAGGATGAGATGAGATACAGAGTGTCAAAGTGGTGGCTTAGATTTCAGCTTTTTTTTTTTTTTTTTACGTTGTAATGAGAAGCGATTCAAACCAGATGTGCTCCTGGTGGCTTGCAGTAGCTAAGGGAGGAACTGTGTTGTGATAATGCCATAATAGCTGGAAGCAATCTATCCATCAATAGCCCCAGCCAGTGTGGAGCAGTTGACACAGCAGGAACTGTGTCCCCATGCTGGAGTTCAGCGTTTAAAAGGGCCTCAGACCCCAACTGGCCTTCTGAGCTCTTCCAGGAAGGGCCCGTTTTTCGGAGGTCGTCCAGCCCCTGACTCCCACTCACACCCCTGGAGAGAACCTCACTCACAGGGCGAGGCCGAGACCCTAGTCACTCTCTTGGCAACACCGTTGAGGCTGAGTGGGAGGCAGGCACAGCCCCGAAGAACCAGGCTCAGTGGGGGCCAGTGGAATGCGGCCCAAACAGCCCACGGGATCACAGGCCACACTGTTATTACTTTTTAATTAAAATGGCGTCTTTTCCCCTTATTACAAAAGCCGGGTCTGTTTATTTTAGCAAAATTAGACAGACCAGACCAGGAAAAAGGAAAAATTAAAAATGACCCACGACCCAGAAAGAGCCATTGTTAGCACCCGGTGTGTTGTGGGGGTCAGAGATGGAATGCACGGGGGCCCGGACAGTTAATACAGATGTGAACTGGATGGCACTAAAATTAATAAAAATGTGTGACTTGAGGGACATTAAAATTAATATAAATGTGTGAGTAGGGTGAATTAATTTATATGAAAATTAATATAAATATGGGAATAGTGATAATAGAAATGCCAGGAAATGTTTGAATCTGTAGAGTAATACAGAGTATGCAGTTGGTTAAGACATTCAAAAGTCAAAGAGATTTTAGGGATGCCTGGGTGGCTCAGTTGGTTGGGCAACTGCCTTCGGCTCAGGTCATGATCCCGGAGACCCAGGATCGAGTCCCACATTGGGCTCCCTGCTCAGCGGGAAGCCTGCTTCTCCCTCCCTCACTCCCCTGCTTGTGTTCCCTCTCTGGCTGTGTTTCTCTCTGTCAAATAAATAAAATCTTAAAAAAAAAAAAAAAAAAAAAGACATTCAAAAGTCAAAGAGATTTTAAACACTGACTTGGGCTCTAGGGGTCATCATTCTGCCACCTCCAGCCCTCTTAAGATCATAAGCTTGCTGTGTATCTTTCTAGATCTATCAATCAGTCAGTCAACCTATCCATCCATCTAAATACTTATATATCTATTCATAAAGATTAACACACATGTATACAGATATACACACACAGACACATGTACATCAAGTGGACATTTACGTGGATGCTCAGTATAATACTCAGATAAGAAGGAAAGTTCTTGGGTTGAAGGAAGACTGGGGGCTACATTCACCCCTTCTTGCCATGCTCTCGCCCTCACAGCAGCCCCTAAGGAAATCGGGGCCACAGAGGATCTGGTTTGAAAATCAGTCCTTTGTTCCAGGGGTTCCCAGTATTTAGCATTTCAAGAACCAATAATTTCCACTTTCCAAAAATGAGGGGGCACTGATCTAGGGCTGCCAAGTCTCTTCCCATCAAATGTGGAAGGCATGGGTAGCTGTCCTCTTATTATTTCTAACCTACCTCCCTTCCCCTTCCATCTTGGTTTTGTTTGAGGGTTTGTATATTCTGGCCCAGGCAATTCATCATCGATAATAAACTCAACATGGTAATCCCATTTCCTTTCAGCAGATTTTGTATTTCCTGGACTCCCTTACAGCTAAGAGCAGTCGCATGACCTAATTTAGCCAATAAGACAGAAGACGTCCTCAGGAGACTTCTAGGTTTTTGCTTTTGCTTTCCCATAAAAGGGTAAAGGTCATGGGCAGTGTCTGATCCCCACTCTTCCTACCAAGACCAGGGGCGGTCCTTTTGGGACCATCAAGCAAAGGGCAAGGGAATCATAAAGACTCCTCCCTGTGAACACTGACACTTCCCCAGGGCCTCTTTTACTATGAAAAAAAATGAGCCATCTGTTTATACCGCCGTTAGTTTGACTTTCTGTGAAGTTTAGAAAAAAGAAAAGTGAACATTCATTATCATTATCAAGCCAAAGAGGTAGAGAGGAGACAACATTACAGAAAAAAAAGTTTTACAGACATCTTGCTGTTGTCTCCATGTTTTTGATTTTGCCATCCACCACAGCCACTTTCCACAGAGCCACCTTGGCCCAGGGACAAGCATCTGGAAATTGTCGATTCTGAGTACACCAGCAGAGCAAACGACTGAAGTACAGCTCATCGTCAGACTTCCAGTCACTCGATAGGGCAGCTCTTAGTGTTGGACATTTGGGATCATTTCCAGTCATTTCTCTATAAACAGTGTTGCAATGAACATCCTCGAAGCTAAATCTTTGCCCTAAGCTTTACCGATTTTCTTAGGGAAAATTCCCAGAAGTGGAATTTCTAGGTTTTATGTTTTAGTTCATATTGCCCAACTGTCTTCCAGAAAGAAAAAGCCAAGTTACAATTGTCCCCTCCCCACAGATGTTTCACACAATTTGGATGGCTAGCGTGAGTTGCTCCAAGATTCTTCCCGAACAGCACTTTGGGCCAAGATGGTTTGAGTCGAGTGGCTTCTGCCCCCTCTCACCAGAAGTCCTCTTCTATACACCTGTGCCACCCCCAGCCTTCCCAAGATCAAGGCCACTTACATGTAAGGTGGTCACTGCCCATCTTACAGTCCTCCCCTATCCTCCTCTGTTCCCCATTGAGTGAAGGAATAATGCTGGGGCTCTGGTCAATGTTGAGCATGCTGATATCCCAGCCTCAGCACCTACCTCTCTCTGGCACATCTAGCTATTTCTGTTCTATGACTGAATCATAAGCTGTTGTGCTTCTGTGTTTTTGTACATGATGATTTCATGACTGCAAAAGCCATTTCTCTCTTCCTAACTCAACTTTCAAAATTCATCTCAAACATCACTGCCACCAGGAAGCCTCCTCCACCTCCCCATGCTGGTCAAGAGGTTGTGTTTGGACTCCCACCCTCCCCTACAGTGCTTTCTCCTATGATGTCCTGATCACACTCTGTGACAACTGCCATCCATCTGTCTTACTCCCCACCTGACTGGTAGGTCCTCAAAGGGAGAGAGAACTGTTCTCTGTCCTCCTCCCTTCTCTTCCACGAAACTCTGCCCATGCTTCAAGCCTTTGCTCAAAGACCTCCACAATCCCCCATACACACCCTAGAAATCTTCCCTGGTAGCCTCAGAACCCCATCAAATCCCTTGGGGCCTGACTTCTCTGGCCTTGCCCCTCGGGAGGCAGTTGCCAGAAGGTAAGGCCTAGAACCGTGTCTGGACTTTGTCACTGTCTCAGTCCGCTTGGACCTCTGTCACAAAACGGACACCCTCGACCAGGGGGCTGTAATAATAAACGCTTATTTCTCACAGTTCTGGACACTGAAAGTCTAAGGTCAAGGTGCTAGCAGAGTCAGTGTCTGGGGAGGACTTGCTTCTGTGTCCTCCCATGACAGAGAAAGGACTCCGTTCTCCTCCTCTCTTGCCAGAACATTAGTCCCATCATGGGGGCTTCCCCCTCATGACTTCATCTGAACTTAACTGCCCCCTCCAACAAAGCCCCGTTCCTAATACTGTCACGTTAGGGGGTAGAGCTTCACATATGGGTTTGGGGGGCACACCAACATTCGGCCCATAGCACCCCTGACAGACTGTAAAATTACAGGCACATCATTTCCCTCCAAGCCTGATCTTCCTCTTTGCATAAGGGATCGGAAAGTTTCAACCAGTCAGCAATTTAAGGGATCATTTATTCTCCCAGCAGCCATTCCCCTTTCGTCTGGCAAATGCCCTGATTTTCTTCACTGCAGGACGGTTGGAAGTGGGGCTCTGGACCTATGCCAACCTGTCTTAGGGCCCCAGTGATTGGCTGGAGCCTGTGGGCATGAGACCTGAGAGCCAATTCGAGCGAGTTTGCTGGAAGCTGCAGGGGGTTTGGCAGAGACTGTCCTTGCTTTGTGTGGCTCTGGAATCCAAAGCTACCTAGGTGGCTGGAGAAGGGGTTCTGTACGGATGGGTCTAGAGAGAGGTCAGAGTCTGATGACGTTGTTTGACCTCTGCATCTAGCCTTTCCTCGATTTGATTCTCTCTTCCTTCCCCTTCCCTTCTTTTTCTTCTCTCTTTATTTCTTATTTTTTTAAAAAGATTTTATTTATTTGACAGAGAGAAACACAGCTATAGAGGGAACACAAGCAGGGGGAGTGAGAGAGGGAGAAGCAGGCCTCCCGCTGTACAGGGAGCCCAATGTGGGACTCAATCCCTGGTCTCCAGGATCATAACCTGAGCCGAAGGGAGTCGCTCAACCAACTGAGCCACACAGGCGCCCTCTCTTTTTTCTCTGTCCTTGACTCCTTGCCAACCCCGACACCCAACCTCCACCAGGCCCTGAGCATCTTACTCTCCTGCTGCCCTATCCCACTCAGGTTCTCTCCCAGGGGATGGCTGGTCCAGCTGCAACTTTACAACCCAGCAGGGGAGGAATTGGGTCTTCAGGGGGCTGTGAGGAACAGCCTGCAGAGGGCACATGGGAGGGGCGGGGAGATTAGGTAATACATGGTATTCCTGGTCTTCCGCAGAGAGCTTCTTTACTAGGGGCTCAAGGCGCCAGTGGCAATAGCAAACTTGTTAGCAGTTTAGGAGCTTGCCCCGGGCCAGCTCTGCCTATTCCTCACAGCACTGGGCAGAGGGGGAGCCTTCCCCCTTATCTGACCCATTTGCTTGTGACTAAGATAGTTCAAGGTCAGCACTAAGTGCACGAAGAATGAAAGAGAATTGTCTGCATTATGGCTTTAACATCTTCTTGCAACATTGATTGGTAAGAAGAACAAAGGACATCTATGTTATCAGCTGGGTCCATACATCTTCTCTCCCAAGCCTGGGATCGTCATCTCTTCCTGGGACCATTGCTCCCCTTCCAGGAGCTTCTAATCCAGCCTCCAAATCACCGACAGTGTGCTTTGCCTAATATGTGAGGTATTCAGGTAATTCACAAATTCAGAGAATGAGTTAATTACATACTGCGACCTCCCCAAAAAATCACAGAAGTGCCTAAGGGCAGAGGTATGCAAACTATAGTCCTCAGGCCAAATTTGGCCCATTGCTTGTTTTGGTAAATAAAGTTTTATCGGAACACAGCCGCACTTGTTCATTCACTTATATTCTACCTGCCTTTGCAGAGCTGAATAGTGTACGGAAAAACCTATGGGCCAAATATAAAATACTTCCTATCTGGCTTTTTACAGAAAAAGTTTGTCAACCCCTGGATTAACACTATAGTAATCTTTTACTATATCTCGTGGTTTCTATGGGTTGTTAGGGTCTGCTTAGCTTCAAGGCCGCCATAACGGGCTCCTAACTCCCTGATGATTTAGGCCTCTACATATCTAAGACCCCCTGGTGATTGATGCCTTTACAAGGCCTGTGTTTACCAATTGAGGGCAGTTAAGTCAAGGAACCATTAGTGCATCTTGCTTCAGTTCCTGGAATGTGTGGGCATTCTAGGGATTGGGGGGGGGTTTAAAATGTTATCTCACCCAACCAAGAAAATTACTGTGTAACTCATGCTTGCTGTTTGAAACACATATAAACCCCACGACCCTTGCATTCGGGGTCCTTGCTGAAACCCGCTGTGCCAAGCAGATGCTTGGACCCCAGATAGCTGGAAATAAACCTCGCTGTGTGATTTGCATTATCCTGCGCGTCCTCGGTTTCTCTTTGGGGAGGCGGTGGACACTGGACTTTAACATTTGGGGACTCATCAGGGATAACACACACACACACACACACACACACACACACACCCGCAAGGAGAACTGACAACCGGGATACCGAGGTTTAACTAAAAGGACTGCGGAAGGAGGATTGGCCACCTTTGTCCAGAGAACTTAGAAATTCTCACCTGGAGGAACTGGAGGTCCCTATCTGGAGGTCCCTATCTGGAGGGGTTTGAGTCCCCTATCTGGAGGAGTTTGAGTCCCCTACCTGCAGGGGTTCGAGTCCCCTATCTGGAGGGGTTTGAGTCCCCTATCTGGAGGAGTTTGAGTCCCCTACCTGCAGGGGTTCGAGTCCCCTATCTGGAGGGGTTCGAGTCCCCTAGCCTAGGCAGTTATGTTCGAAAACCCATCCTATTTGGCGGAAGGGGAGCCTGATCACCTCCCATTAGTCAGGGGCACCAAGGGAGGTGTCCAACCTGTCTGAATGTGAAGATTCACTGAGTGTGTGAGTGTGTCTGTACAGCTCCACCGCTTCTGCTACGGAGTCTGATTGGGCTGCATCCTGAGTCTCGTGGGGCGTCATATGGCATAACAGTCATTTACCCCCACGGGGGTAACCTGGTTCGGGGTTTATATGGACAGACCTTAGCTAAGATGCCCCGAAGTTCCCGCGAGGGATGCGAGCAGGACAGCATCTGAGAGTGCCCCACCCTTTGTCTGCAACACCGTTCACAATGAGAGGGAAGCCCAGTGAACCCACTGTCCAAGGTTGTGCACTTCTGGCCAGAGAGGCAGCAGCACTCTGAGCTGTCAGGTGCTGCACTGCGGCCGCGGGCCCACCGACTGATGGAAAGCTGCGACTGGGGGCCTGGAGGCCGGCAGGAGCGAGTCACCCTGTGCGGATGTCAGAGCCTGTGGAGAAGAGGCTCCTGGGGCCCCAGAGGCTCCGCCCAGCACGAGCAGGAGGCTTGAGCAGGCCGCCTGACTCAGTAACTGAATTCTGGTGTAACAGCTTACAATCGGTTACTCCTTAGTCTTCACTGGAGATTGAGGTTTCTAAAGAGTGCAAAATTCTGCTGACGGTAACTAAAACTGATGGAAATAAAGGAAACAACTCTGTATGTGGAAAAGTAGGAGATTAGTGAAAAAGGATAAAAAATGGGAATGCATTTTTGTTGAAAAAAAAGGGTAGTTTTGTCCTAAATGAGATGGTTGTTTGGGAAAAAAAAATGGCGTGGGACAAAATCCGAATGCAAAGGAAAGTTGTATAAAGGTTTGTGGGAAAAACTTTGGAACGGAATTTTAAATGTGGTCTGTATGGACCAAGATTAAAATGAATGGGTTTTAAAGTATAAGATTGAAACTCTGCTTTCTCTTTGTTCTAAGGGCAAGGTTTTCTCCCATTGTTGGTCTGCCCTTAATAAGAAAATGTAAACAGTTGCTTTCTCTTTGCCTGCCTGGAGAAAACAGTTTCTGTGATTTACATTTAATCCTATTTAGGCTTGTGCTTTCAAACTCTAAGGTTTTACCATACTTCCCGAGATTTAAATCATAAATGAAGTCTTCTTAATTTATTAGGCCTTTTATTTGGTTTACTAAGTAGCTTGGGAAGTACTGTTAAGCAAATGAAAAGTCTTGGGTTACATTTAAATGAGTGCTATAACTATTCTGGAGGTAATGTGTCCTACCTAAAGTTTTAATGTACCAGTACAAGATCATCATTAAGTGTTCTGACTACTGAAATGTTGTGTGTCAGAATAACTAAGCTTCCTTATCAATCCTGTTGTGGTAACTCTCAAATTGGAACATTGTCAATGTCTGTTTCTGAGTTTTTACAATTGTGATTGTCTTGCAAAATGAGTTTCATCTGCAACTCCTTGTAAACTCCTTCATGTAAAGGTAGGGAGAGTCTCCATTTCTACCACCAGGCTCTGTTGGGGGGACTCTGGGCCACTCCAAGAAGGCCCATAAGTTTATTTAAGATTAGTATGGTGACTCAAAGTAAGGATGAGTCCCCAGGAGCTTTTATGGAAAGGCTTATTGAAGCCTATAAATGTACAGCCTGATCAACTCTGAGGCACCCCAAAACCAGAGAGCAATTAACCCAGCCTTTACTAGCCAGTGAGCCTCAGACAGAAGGAAAACTTGGCTGAATTAGTGAGATAGCAGAAGAGGTGATCAACAACAGGGGGATGAAAGGCAGACTAGAAAAATAGTTAAGGTTTTGGCAGTACATGAAGAGGGAAGAGGCAGATAGGAGATGGTCAATGGAAAGAAAAGCTTAAACGCAGAGAAAGCAGATGGGGAGCAGATCAGAGTGCTTCTGCAAAGCCAGCTCCAAACTCAAACCTTGGTAGCTACCCTGTGGCTGGCTGGCTCCAGGAGCCAAAAGTCCAAAGAGGGCCCAATGTGCCCCAAGGGGGTCTATTTCAAATGTGGCACTGAAGACCATGGGGCCCATCACTGTCCAAACCCAAGGGATGCGCCCTCAATGCCGGAAAATGGGCCACTGGAAATCCGACTGCCCTGGCCTCGGAGCATCCCCGGCACCTCAACACAGAGGAATCTCTGATCCAGCAAGTCCTACAGTCCAGCTGCTGGGACTGGACGATGACTGACAGATCCCAAGCTCGGAAAACACCCTCACCTTTGCCAAGCCCAGGGTTATGCTCCAGGTAGTGGGTAAGTCCATCTCTTTCTTGTAGGAAGATTTAAAGTATTTACAAAAATGGGCTAAATTGGACTATGAAGGGGATTGGGCTAAAACCAGAACAGGAAAAATAGTTCTTCCTCGAGGACTGGGGGAAAAAGCTAGTAAGCCAAATACATCAGAGCACTCATTTAGGGACGTGCACACTTGAGAAACTTGTGTGTAAACAGTTCCAGGTCTCCACACTAGGGCATGGCTCAGGATGTGGTAAATAGATGTGCTCAATGTCAGGCGAAGACTGCAGGAGGAACCAGAATGGGAAGAGAAAAAGAGAGAAAGGAGTAGGGAACCAGGAGTTTATTGGGAAGTAGATTTTACAAAAATGAAACAGGGAGAATATGGACACAAGTACATGTTAGTTTTTGTGGATACTTTTTCAGGCTGGGTAGAAATGGCAGGGTGATAGCCAAAAAGCTGCTAGAGGGAATAATTCCTAGGTTTGGGTTGCCTCTGGTGATGGGTCAGATAACGTCCCTGCATTTGTGAGCTCAGTCTCACAGACATTGGCCAAGGCCGTGGGCACAAATTGGAAGCTACATCGTGCCTACCTGCCCCAGAGCTCTAGACAAGTAAAGAAAATGAACCAGACTCTTAAAGAGATCTTGACAAAGTTAATTCTAATTGAGACTGGAGGTGGGTGGGTGGATGTCCTTCCCTTCACCCTCCATAGGGCGCGGAGCACATCCTATGTAAACTTAGTCTGGGTGCGCCACCACCAGGTGGAAAACCTGGAACCTGGGTGGAAGGGGACATTTACTGTCATCCTGACTACCCCCACAGTAGTAGAACTAAAAGGCATCAGGACCTGGATTCCCGCGTGCCACGACAAAGCAGCTGAGGATGAAAACACTCCCCAGAGATGGACGCCATTGCCGATGGACCCTGCCGACCATAGACTGAAGTTAAAACTCAAAAGACAATAACTTTGTTGTTACTTTTATTGTTGCCTAATATATGGGGGCTTCTAAGTCACCTTATATGTTTAAAAGTGACTATGAGCATTTTTCCATCTGTGTGCGATTGGCTCTGATTGTTAACCCTCTCTCCTACCCTTTCCTGGGTAACTGAAATTGGTCATGGTATAAATTTAAACGGTCTTTTGGCTGTTACTAAATTTAAAATATAGATCTAGACCTGAGAATATAGAGGTCTCTCACCTAAATGGATAAGATTCCTCATTATGAACGAGTAAAAGGGGGAATGTTAGGGCCTGCTTAGCCTCAAGGCCGCCATAACCGGCTCTGAAACTCCCTGATGATTTAAGCCTCTACATATCTAAGACCCCCTGGTGATTGATGCCTTTACAAGGCCCGTGTTTACCAAATGGGGGCAGATAAGTCAATGAACCATTTGCCCATCATGCTTCAGTTCCTGGAATGTGTGGACATTTCAGGGACTGTGGGGGGGGGGGAATGTTATCTCACCCAACCAAGAAAATTAATGTGTAACTCATGCTTGCTGTTTGAAACACATATAAACCCCTAGACCCTTGCATTTGGGATCTTTGCTGAAACCCGCTGCGCCGGGCAGATGCTTGGACCCCAGCTAGCTAGAAATAAACCTTGCTGTGTGATTTGCATTATCCTGTGTGTCCTCGGTTTCTCTTTGGGGAGGTGGTCAACATTGGACTTTAATGGGGTCAGGAATCTGGGAGCAGTTTGGTCACGTGGTTCTGGCTCAGGGTCTTTTTGAAGGTTCCCATTAGGAATTGGCTGGGGCTGCATTCATTTGAAGGCTTGACGGCAACTGAAGGATTCTTATTCAAGAAGCTTTGCTCATGTGGCTGGCCAGTTGGTGCTGGTCACATGCTGGAGGACCCAGCTCTGCTTTACATGGGCAAGCCAAGATAGCTTGAGTGTTCTTGTGCATGGTGGCTGCTGTCTCTGAAGGGGAGAACAAGATCAAGAGAATGAGGGAGAATCTCAGTGCCTTTAGGAGCTAGCTTCAGAAGCCATACACTGTAACCTCTGCCATATTCTACTGATCACACAAACCAGCCCTGATTCAATGTAGGAAAAGATGACACAAGAGAATAAATAGCAGGAAGTGGGATCCCTGGGGCCATCCTGGAGACTGGTTACCATATGAAAGATGCAAACTCATGCTCACATGAGCGTACTGATCTATAAATGTATTTTCTTAAGCTTGCATTGTGCTTTATGTCAGTATTTTTAAATTTGGAGATTCCACAAAATATCTAAATGGTCCCCCACATGTGTAGCAACAGGATGGTGGTGAATAACAGCTGTCTTCTTTGCACGGGGCATGAATATTTCTAGTTTACCACATTTCTCACCATTCTTCATTGATACCTGATAGGAAAACTGGATTTTAGTGGTTGTTGATAATAATCCTTGACCCAGGATGCCTGGGTGGCTCAGTCCATTAAGTATATGGTTCTTGATTTTGGCTCAGGTCATGATCTCACAGTTGTGAGATCAAGCCCCACATTGGCTCTGCTCTCAAGAGGGAGTGTGCTTGAGAGTCTCTCCCTGCTCACTCTCCCTCTCCCTCTCTCTCTCAAAAATAAATAAATAGATCTTTAAAAAATAATAATCCTCGGCCTGTTTCCTTACTGTAAAGAAATACTTCACTGCAACCTCATCTACATTAAAAGAGGGCAAAGAACAGATACATTAAGAGAGTCTCTCATTTTAAGAGGAATCAAGGGGACCACACTTCTTATTAGGAGAGAAGACTATTTCTGTAAATTTAATATGACCGTAACATATATGTTACTTTATTTTATTTTATTGTGGTTTTTTTGTGAGAGAGAGAATGTGTGCACATGAGTGAGAGAGGGGCAAAGGGAGAGGAAGAGAGAGAATTCTCAGTGGCCTCTATGCCCAGCATGGAACCCTATGTGGGGCTCGATCTCACAATCCTGAAGTCAATCAAGAATTGGACACTCAATTGACTGAGCCACTCAGGTCTTCCACGTATGTGTCTTTATTTATTTATTTATTTATTTATTTATTTATTTATTTATTTATTTTTAAAGATTTTATTTATTTATTTGACAGAGAGAGACACAGCCAGAGAGGGAACACAAGCAGGGGGAGTGAGAGAGGGAGAAGCAGGCTTCCTGCAGAGCAGAGAACCCGATGTGGGGCTCGATCCCGGGACTCCAGGATCATGACCTGAGTGAAGGCAGATGCTTAACGACTGAACCACCCAGGCGCCCCCAGCTATATGTCTTTTAAACAACTACATAATCACCACAATGTGTAAATGTTAGTGCCTTGCCTGTGGAGGCAGATGTCCTCAGTTTGGAGTTGAAGATCTTTTGTATCTGGCACTGCTTATCTTAAAGACAAGATGGTGTAGAGATGAAGTGTTCGGACCCTGGGATCAGACCAGCTGGTTTAATTTTTAAAATTTTAAAAAAGATTTTTCAAAATTTTATTTGAGAGATAGCGAGAGAGCACAAGAGAGAGAGAAGCAATAGAAGCAGAGGGAGAGGGACAAGTGGACTCTGAGCTGAGCACAGAGCCCAACATTGGGCTCAGTCCTAGGACTCTGAGGTCATGACCTGAGCCCTAACTGAGAGTCACATGCTTAACTGACTAAGCCACCCAGGTGCCCCTGGACAACCTGGTTTTAACTACCAGCCCCACTCATCTGCTGTCCTTAATTCTCTCACCTTGAAACTAGAGACAATAACAATATTCATCACATAGTGTTTTGTGACCACCTTTCCTATTCTATCTCCAGCCCTGCCAGAGCCCCAACTACCTGAACCCTCCAGACTATTTTAGGCCCCTGTGCCTTTGCACTCTCTGTTCCCTCTGTGCAGTTCACACATCCTGTTTCCCTGTCACAGGGCTTAGTCCACAGTTACCCACTGAGGTAGTCCCTAACACTACTCACCAGACCCCTCTGGTTCTCCTGGACACGATGTGGGATGAAACTTCTCTGCCCCCTTGTGATTGGGTTGGAGTCATGTGACAAGATCTGGTCAATGAGTTGTGGGTACAAATAACACATGTCTTTCCCAGGCTGGAGCATTTCACAGCAGGTTCAAGACTTTCCAGAACTGTGTCTTCCCTCCGCAGAGCAACCAGACCCTGGAGTGAGGACCGCCATGTGAACAGAGCCCCATACGCGCCATTTTGCGATGTGTTGAGCAAAAAAAAAAAAATCCGCCCTGTGATTTGAGACTCTAGAGTTGTGATCACAGCACTACCTCGCCTGTATTGACTTCTTTCGTTAAGAAAGCCTCCTTAAGGGGTGCCTGGGTGGCTCAGTTGGTTAAGTAACTGACTTTGGCTGAGGTCATGATCTTGGAGTCTTGAGATCAAGTCCCTCATGGGGATCAAGCCCTGCATGGGGATCAAGTCCCGCATTGGGGTCCCCAGAGGGAAGCCTGCTTCTCCCTCTCCCCCTCCCCCTGTTTGTGTTCCCTCTCTAGCTGTGTTTCTCTCTGTCAAATAAATAAATAAAATCTTAAAAAAAAAAAAGAAAGAAAGAAAGAAAAGAAAGCTTCCTTAAGTTTTCCCCAGAGCTGATCACAGGCCGGTGTTGCCAGGGCAACTAGCACACGCCTCTATCAGTACATTATACCCTACAGCCCTGTATTACATAACTGGCTCACAGGCGTCACTGTTTTCTTCTCCGCATGGCCTGTTCTAACTACCCATCCTAATCGTGCTCCCTCCACTCTTTTCTCAATGAATACCCAGCTTATTTAGTTCTTGCTACATTCTTCTCAAAGACAATTACTTTATTTACTGACTTGTTTATTGTCTGCCTCTCCCACTGGACCATAAGCCTATAGCCCAAAGCTGGAGCTTGGTGTCTGCCCCAGAGATGCTGGTGAATGAACGAAGGAAGGAAAACTGTACATCCCGTGTTTGGTGTGGTGCCTGACACAGTGTGTGAGCCCGAATGAATGAATGAGTGGCCCCAGAATTCAACAATTCAGCCAGCCTTGACCACGACCTCAGGCGTCCTCTCTCAGGCGGGATTGGGACTCCAGAAGGAACAGAAGTCCCGGCATGAAGGGGTTCTTGCTGCTGCCCTTGTTTCCCCCTATGCTGCAAAATCTCCTGTGACCGTTTAAAGCCAGGAAGCAAAATCAAAGGGCCCTGGATTCAAAGGACACTAATTACCTTTCAAAGAGTTCCCCTTGGCTTTAGCCACACGATTCCCGTCAGAGGCTGTGGGAGTTTGTGGTTCCTGCGCTGAGCTTTGAAACTGGGAGGGATTAATGGGGCTTGATTAAACCACAAATGTCAGGAAGTGCGGAGGGCAGCTCGGAATGCTGGCCACCTCCGTCCTGAGAAGGAGGACAGCTACTGACCTCCCCGCCCCTACTAGGCTTGAGCTTCTGATAAAGGTGGGGGAGGCATTTCCCTCTGCACTCAAGCGAATCTGTGACGCTCCCTGACATGCAAATGACTGACATGCTAATGAAAATTTAGTTCAGCATTTTGTCTACGGAGGAGTAATAAGAAAACTGTCCACTAATTTTCCATGCCTTGATGTCTGAACAGCAACTCCTCCACTCCACAACAGGCATGTGCTAAAATAATTGATAATGACAATAACAGGTACCAGTTCACTAAGCACCTACCTTAGTACTAGGCACTGAGCTTTTTGCTTTTTTTTTTTTTTTAACATATAATGTATTGTTTGCATCGGGGTACAAGTCTGTGATTCATCAGTATTACACAATTCACAGCGCTGACCATAGCACATACCCTCCCCAATGTCCATCACCCAGCCACCCTATCCCTCCCCACCACCATTCCAGCAACCCTGTTTGTTTCCTGAGATTAAGAGTCTCTTATAGTTTGTTTCCCTCTTGATTCATTTTTTTCCCTGCCTCTCAAATTCCTCATATCATAGAGATCATATGACAATTGTCTTTCTCTGATTGACTTACTTTGCTTAGCATAATACCCTGTAGTTCCAGCCACGTCATTGCAAATGGCAAGATTTTGGGTTTTTGATGGCTACATAGAATTCCATTGTGTGTGTGTGTGTGTGTGTGTGTGTGTGTGTATGTATGTACATATGCCATATCTTCTTTATCCATTTATCTGTTGATGGACATCTAGTGAGCTTGTTGCTGTATGTAGTTGTTCTCATTTCATCCTTATAACCTCCCTAGAGGTAAGTAAGGGCTATTACTGACTCCATTTCACAGATATAAAAACTGAGGCTCAGAGAGGTGGAGCAAGCTGCCCAAGGTCACACAGCATGGAAATGGCAGCAGGGAAATGACAGATCAGTCTCCCTCTCTGAACCTAAATAGCTCTACCCTTTTTCATCTTTTGGGACATTCTAAAGACCTCTCCCTCTGATATTCCAGTAGGAATGATTCTGTAAGAACCAAGAAGACAGTTAAGATAAGAGAAGGGGAAAGACATATTGGGGAAACCCATACCAACTGCGGTGGAGTCTCATTTCATTTGTGAGCCGACCCTGAACCATTTTATTAATCCCCTAACTATTGAGAAAGAAACTGGTAATGTTTCTTATCAGGAAAGTGGAGCTCAATTCAGAGAGAAGACAATATAGATCTGCTCCTCCCCAACAAGCCTTCATTATAGAGCGTGGAAAAACAGAACACCTACTATCCCAGCCTCCCTTGCTGCCAGAGGGGTCCACGTGGTCAGTTCTAGCCAATGAGACAAACATGGAAGCCTCCACTTTCCTGATAAGGGGGACATTATTGCTTCAATGGCCTTCCCCACTTCTTCCTCCAGCCTGAATATGTTGTGATGCTTGAGTTGTGGCAGCCATTCTGTGTTCAGAGAGAAATGCCAAGAGAATACACATTCCTGAGCCATCGAACCAATGCTAGGCCCATCTACCTCTAGAACTTTTGAAAATGAGAAGAATAAAACTTTCACTTAAGCCCCTTTAGCTGAATTTTCTATTGCTTGAAATTGAAAGCATTAATGGGTACAACCCCTCATCCTATGTTTCTTAAGAATGAGGGTTGTTCCTAGAAACCCCATCTCTATAGATCCCCTCACATCTCTGTCCAGAATATTGTCTAGTGTCTTTTCCTAAGTTACTTGCTTATCAGAAGGAAAAATAGGGACGCCTGGGTGGCTCAGTCAGTTAAGTGACTGCCTTCGGCTCAGGTCATGATCCTGGAGACCTGGGATCGAGTCCCACATCGGGCTTCCTGCTCAGCGGGAAGCCTGCTTCTCCCTCTCTCACTCCCCCTGCTTGTATTCCCTCTCTGGCTGTGTTTCTCTCTGTCAAATAAATAAAATCTTAAAAAAAAAAAAATAAAGACCAGATTTCTAAAAAAAAAAAAAAAAGAAGGAAAAATAAAACCCACATGGTCAGCTTAGACCAGAGGTTCTCAAGCTTCTAAGTGAATCAGCAATCTTACCAGGATGGCTTATTAAAGCCCAGATAGCTGGGTCCTATCCCCAGAGTTTTTGATTCAGTAGGTCTGAGGGGGTGGCTGAGAATTTTTATCCCAAGAAAATGTTGTGCTTCATCACCTATTTGTATAAAGTCAGAGAGAATTCATGGTGGAGAGAAGTAGTCAAGGAAGGTTTCTTTTCTTTTCTTTTCTTTTTATCTTTTTTTTATTATATTATTTTATTTTTTCAGTGTTCCCAGATTCATTGTTTATTCCCCATGCCCAGTGCTCCATGCAATACATGCCCTCAGTACCCACCACCAGGCTCTCTTACCCCCTTACCCCCGCCCCTCCAAGACTTTCAGTTTGTTTCTGAGTCCAAAGTCTCTCATGTTTCATCTCCCTCCCCAAATTACCCGACTTTCCATTTCCTTTCCTTCTCCTACTGTCCTCTATATTATCCCTTATGCATCACAAGTAAGTGAAACCATGTGATACTTGACTTTCTCTACTTGGCTTATTACATTCAGCATAATCTCTTCCAATCCGGTCCATGCTGCTACAAAAGTTGGGTATTCATCCTTTCTGATGGAGGTGTAATATTCCATTGTATATATGTACCATATCTTCTTTGTCCATTCATCAGTTGAAGGGCACCTTGGCTCTTTCCACAGTTCGGTGATTGTGGCCATTGCTGCAATGAACATTGGGGTACATATGGCCCTTCTTTTCACTACATCTCTATCTTTGGGGTAAATATCCAGTAGTGCAATTGCAGGGTCATAGGGTAGCTCTATTTTTAATTTTTTAAGGAATCTCCACCCTGTTTTCCAAAGCGGCTGCACCAACTTGCATTCCCACCAACAGTGTAAGAGGGTTCCCCTTTCTCCTCAGCCTCTCCAAAACTTGTTGTTTCCTGTCTTGTTAATTTTGGCCATTCTGACTGGTGTAAGGTGGTATCTCAGTGTGGTTTTGATTTGAATTTCTCAAGGAAGGTTTCTTGGAGGAGGGTCATTTGCTAAACTTTAAAGAAAGCTGAAGGATGGAGAAGAGGCATAAGGATGGTAGCAGGAATGAAGGCATTGAGTGAGAAAGGAATAGTCAGGAAGGAAGTACATAGAGCAAGACAAGGGTACATAGAGAAAGACGAGGTGTGGTCAGGAGTAAAATGAAGAATTGGATTGGATTGGGTAGGTACCAAAGCTGATAATGGCCCTTCAGCATTAGCTTCAGAAGCCAGAAGGTGATTTTGGAGGCAAGAGGAAATCAAGTGGGGTGAGAGCTCAGTCTTTGTTGTCACACTTGAATTCAAGGCTTGGCTTCCCTATTATTTTTACTGTGTTTTCTCTGAGCAAGTCAGTTTATCTCTTTGAACCTTCATTTTGTCAAGTATAAAATGGGAATAATAATGCCTCTCTCACAGAGGCTAAGAGATGTAAATGATATAATGTATATAAAACACCTAGTGTTAAATACATAACAGCAAAGAGAGAAAACCATTTTGAGAAAAGCCTTAACCCAGATTCTCATTATATGTTAATAGTCAGACTGAGAGTTCTATCACCAAATGATTTGAGGCAATACTGAGTTAGTAAAGTCTTCTTTCCTACAGGATTTTGCAGTCTTTAATATGCTAATATGAAGGATGGATCTCTTCTGGGAAGACAGTGGCCTGAAGCATTGTCTTTGAAAATGCTTTTAAATGTATACACCTTTGCGAATAATTTGAGGAATGCTCCTGTTTAGCAGAACAGTGAGGAACCACCATAAAGCATCAATGTACTAATTACAAAAATTGGCCATGTATACTCTGATAAAGGATAAACATTGCAGTATTTTATAACCCACGAGGTTATATTCCTGTATTAGCCAGCATGTCTAAATTATGCTGAGATAACAAACAAACCACAAATCTCTCTGACTTACGAGAACAAATGTCTATTTCTCCCCCTTCCTACATCCAAGGTTGACTGCGGCTCTGGCCATGCGTCTTCCTTCTGGAACCCAGTGACCTTACTTGGGTTATGTCACTTTGGTAAAAGGGGGAAATGCCCATACTGGAAATATAGGATGACTTTTAAAGCTTCTGCTCAGAAGTGGCATGACATCATTCAAGATCACATCTTATTGGCCAAGGTAAGTCACGTGACTAAGCCTGATGTCAATGGCCCAGGAAGTATGATCATCTTGCAGAGAGAGAGAGAGCTTTGGGAAAAACAACAAAAGACATTGTTCACTCTGTCATTTTAGACGTAATCTCCATATCTTAAAATACTGCTTAATTTGGATTGTTTGCTAATGTGGAAAAAAATTTAATGAGTCTGTATTTAATGTTTTACTCTATAATCTTAGAGTGAGTGTGTCTTGATGTCTCATAGGACAAGTTCTTCTTCTTCAGGTTTAGAATCTCTGGTCTTTTATTCCCCAACATGGATTTTGCCATCAAATTGTCAAGTTTAGTGAAAAACTCTGTTGGGATTCTAACTAAAATTGCATTATATTTATAAATTAAATTGGGGAAAGAATTGCCATATTTATCGCACTGAGCCTTCCCATCTGTGAATCTGGTACATTTCAGCACGTATATAGGCCATCACATATGTCCTTCACTACAGATTTATAAGTTTCTCCATAGAGTTTTTGCACATCTTCTGTTACAGATTTATTCCTGGCAATCTTAGAGATTTTTTGGTTAGAGTGAATGAGTCAATAAATCAAGCAAGCAATCAATAAAGAAAGAAAGAAAGAAGGAAGGAAGGAAGGAAGGAAGGAAGGGAGAAAGAAAGAAAGAAAGAAAGAAAGAAAGAAAGAAAGAAAGAAAGAAAGAAAGAAAGAAAGAAAGAAAGAAAAAGAAAGATTTGTCACAGGGAGACGTGGGTGGTTCAGTCAGTTAAATGTCTGCCTTCAGCTCAAGTCATGATCCCAGGGTCCTGGGATCGAGACACACATCGGGTTCCCTGCTCAGCAGGGAACCTGCTTCTCCCTCTGCCTGCCGCATCCCCTGCTTGTGTGCTCTCTCTCTGACAAATAAATAAAAGCTTTAAAAAATAAAAAAATAAAATAGAATTTGTCATTGGTGGTATATTGAGACACTATTGATTTGTGAATATTGATCATTTATCCAGGAACTTCACCTAACTCTCTTAGGATCCAGAGTTTGAAATTTCTGTCCAGAGTTGAAATTTCTTTTGTCCAGAATTTGAAATTTCTGTGAGGATAATATCATCATTTGCAGATGAAAGTAATTCTTATTCCTTTTCATCATAATTTTCCCTTGTTCTCTTGTCTGTTTTTCTTTTCTTTTCTTCTTTTTGCTCCCTCATAGTTTATGAAATATATTGAAATCTCATAAACTAAGTAAATCTGGTATTTTGATTATTCCCATTTTACAGGTGAAGAAAGAGAGAAAGAGAATCCAAATCTGTCTTACCCCTAAATTTGAGTGTCAGGGCTGCTTCGGGTGCAAGTGATAGAAGAGAAAATCAGAGTTGCTCTCACAATTAGGAGTCGAGGCATCGCTGGATCGGAGGGTTCTCAATGGTGCCACAGAAGCGGTGTCCCTCCCTCTGCCCCTCAGCCCAGCTGTCCTCTCTGCTGGCTTCATTCTCCCATTCTCAAGTGGGAATTCCCCATATCCCAGTAAAGCCCATTGCCAGAGGCTCCAAGTTTACATGAGCCTCAACGTCCGCAACCTTTGAGAAAACACTGAGACTGTCTTTCCAGTAGCATCCATGTTAATCCCTGAGAAGTACTCTGATTGGCCTTGTGTTCACCCCTTATTGGACCATATGACTGACAGCCCACTAGAATCTCTTGGAATCAGAAGCAAGAGGGACAGAACCCACAGGGAAAAGATGGGATAAGGGGGAGTGAAATTAGGGGACCAGAATGGCAGCTGTCCACTGTTGGTCCCTTAGGCGGTCCCCACTGCTCCATGGACTGGGGTAGCCTGCATTTGCTGCTGGTCCTTTCGGCATATTGTAATTTCAGAGATTCTTACTTTGCTTATTTGGTAAAAAGGGAGCGTAACCTTGTGGGTGGGAATCAAATGAGGAAATTCATGGAAAAGAAGATCTGCAAAATAAAATACTCTGTAAGGAATTATAGACAGGACGGTGCATCATCACTGGCCTTAATTAGCATAGTTACCCCTCAACTCAAGAACCTTGAATGGCTTCTTACTGCCCAACTCATCAAGTTGAGGTTTCTAGGTGGGGCTCCCAAGGCTCTCCAAAGTCTGGCCCTACCAGGCTCACCCCTTTCCTCTCTAATCTACCTCCCCCACTCTAAGCAGGCTGGTCTTCTTCTCTTGCCCTACACTCCTTTGCTTCTAAGTCAACCCCATGGCTCCACCTGGTGTCAACCCACCAACTTGCCTGAGTGACTCTGGGCAAGCTGTGTACTTTCAGTGAAACTCAGTTTGTTCATCTCTTAAATGGGAGCAGTGGCTTCATAAGGTTATAGCGAGTATTACATGAAAGAATGGATGTAAAGAAGAGGTGCCTGGGTGGCTCAGTTGTTTAAGTGTCCAACTCTTGATTTCCTCAGGTCATGAGGGTTGTGAGATGGAGCCCCACATTGCGGTCTGTGCCTAGCAGGGAGTCTGAGATTCCCTCTCTCTACGCACCCCCCTCTCTAAAATAAATAAATAAATAAATAAATAAATATATATATATACATATATATATATATTTTTTTTTTTAATGGCTTTAAAGAGAGCAGGTATACAGTGCTTGGGAGCAAGGCCATGCTTGCTCCCCCATTGTACGCCCATTTCTGTGCTGTTCCCCATGGATTACCTTTCAGACGGTGACCAGAAAGGAAGCTATTTCCCCCTTGGGAGCATTTGGGCCCACCAGAGGCCCTTATGTCATATTGCCTAGAAAAAGAGTAGGATCAGCCTTCTAGGTCCAAGGACATAAAGAAAGACCTTCCAGAGAGGACAAGGAAGAGCAAATGGTTGAGGCCTTGGGTCAGTGCAGAAGCAGATGCCTCAGCCTGTGGCTTAGGATAGGCCTGAGCCTATAGACAAGGGAAAGGATGGCCATGAGCAGGCTCTGTGATGGTGCATGAGTTGGGAGCTGGATCAGTGGTCCCATGAGACTGTGTGCTCCTGGGAAAGCCCACTTGGGCAGACTCCCTCTCTGCTCTTGGCTCTACACCCATATCTGTGTTCTGAGGATGTCACTTCTAGTCTTCACCTTACTATGTGAGCTGGATCTTCATCCACTTCTTCCTTTGAAGACACTGCTAGCAATGCACTGGTCAAATCCAGCCTGCAGACCCATCTGGCACGGCCACACAGTGCGTGGTGCTTCTATACATGGCTGAAGACTCTTTGACTCTCCTCCCACCTAGAGGTGGGGTCTGTGTATCCTGCTCCTTGAATCTGGATGGGTCTGTGGATGCTTTGCCCAGTGGAGTATGGTAGAAGTGACATGATGGGAGTAGAGGCTGGATCCCTTCTGTCTGGTTTTGCAGCAGTGCTCGCTGTCTGGTTTGCAGTGCTCCCTCTCTGGATACTCAGAAGCAGCCACATGATGGGAGGAAGCTAGGCCACATGGAGAAGCCATGTGTAGGTGCTCTAGTGGACAATCCCAGTTGAGCCTGGTCTCTGAATCATCCCAGCCCAAGCACCAGATAAGTGAGTGGAGAAGCCTCCAGATGGTTCTAGCCCCAGCCATATGAGTCTTCCCAGCTGAAGCCTGGACACCATGGAACAGAGTAAGCTATCCTCACGGTGCCCTGTCCAGACGTCTGACACAGAGAATCCATGGACATAATAAAATGGTTGCTTTACGTCACAGAATTTGGATGGCTTGTTATGTGGAAATATTAACTAGAAAATAGTGCTTTAAAATTTTTTGATTCTGTTGCCAACACTTAAGATTAGGCGATTTCCAATACAAATTTGGATTTCTGGCTTTTAATGAGAAATCAGAAAATCTGGCTACATTAACATGCCTGTTGGGCAAAAAGTGGTCAGAGCTGCCCTTTTGAGAAGGGACATGGATGTCCTGCCTGCCTAGGCTCCCATCTGGCTGTCTTTGCTTACTTAGGTTACTTGTCTGGTCCCTGTGGCCATATGGGTGTGCTGATCCTGCACCAGCACCATCCGACGGCTTTGTAGGCCGCCCAGTGTCTCAGTACCTTTTCCCCTCCTGTAATGGCCTGGTTCTCCTTAACTTTTGTGTGCGCCCCCTTTTCATCCCTGGAGCTACATAAAGCCACCAAACTAGGCATGGTTATACCCTTTTCTCTGCTCAGAAAACCACTTATGTGAAATAAAACCCAGCAGGACCTGGGGGTGGTGATGGCTCTGTCTGGAGCTTGCTTGTCCTGTAAACAATTTCCTGGTGATAATCTTTCCAATTATCCCTCCAAGCTGGAACTGCTGTGTGAAATCAGGCTGGGTGCCCTCAGCTTATCCTGTTCATCTTGCAGTCATTAAGATCTGGCTTTATATTTCAGGGTGAGCTGTCCAGAGCCACCAAGGCCAGGATTTCCAGGATCCTTGATGCAGACACAGAGGATCACAGTAATAGAAATTTATAAACAAATACAGGGCATATTATAGAATCTTACACACAACAAGTCTCTTCAAAAGCCAATATATCTTAGCACTAAGCATAGATGAACTAGGTACAAATTCTAGTAAATATAACTTTACTTTTCCTTACATAAACTTAAATCTATTAGCTTCCATTCCTACAACTAGCAGACACCTAATTGATAAGTTAATTCATTCAACAAATGTCTATCAAGAGCCTCTATGCACCAAGTATCTTCTTTCTTTCTTTCTTTTTTTCTTTCTTCCTTCCTTCCTTCCTTTCTTTCTTTCTTTCTTTCTTTCTTTCTTTCTTTCTTTCTTTCTTTCTTTCTTTCTTTCTTTCTGTGTTAGGAATATAACCATGACATGTCAGATAAAAATCTCTATGAGGTTAATTTGTATTCTAGTGGAAGACACAGATGAAAAACAAATTAACAAATAAATATATGATAGAGTGTCAAAAGTGATGATAAGTTCCCTGAAGAAAAATCAAGCCAGGGTAAGGGATAGGTAGTGATGGAGAAGGAGTGTTATTTTACACTGACTGGTCAAAGAACATGCCTTGACAAGGCAACCTTTAAGTAGAGGCTTGGAATACATGAGGGAGTGAGACCCATGAAGACCCAGGGAAGAAGGGAATGGGAAGTGAAAAGGCCCTGGGGCCAGGCTGGAGTGTGCTTGGCCTGTCATGGGAGAAATAGCAGGAAGACCTAGATGGCTGGGCAGACGTGAGAGAGGAGGAAGAGGAATAGAGACTGAGGCTCAAATCCCAGGCAGTTTAATGTTCTTCCCTGATGGCTTTGTCTAAATCCTGGAGGGTCTTATATAATACCAGCATAAGAGAGAGCATGTAGTCCAATAGCCATGCTCTCTGCCCCTGCTATAGCCTCTTCTTTCTCATTTTTAGCCGGGACTGTTGGCCTTTGACACTTCACTTGTTCCACCTTCAGGTGCCCGATTCAGCTCGATTCTTTGACCTGTGGTAATTGATGAGAAGTAACCTGTCTCTCTAGGTACCTCCTGAGGAATTTTCCTATACTGTGATATGAAGAAAAGATCTAGCTAAAATTCAGTCAACTCCTGTCTTTTTTTTTTTTTTTTGACACTGACAGGTCCTTGAAGGGATGAGGGGTGCAGGAGAAGAGTGGAAGCAGGGCTCAATCCAGTTTAGGTGAGGTCTAAAGCTTATACCATTTTGAGTGACCCTTCTTAAGAAAAAGAAGAGAAAATTATGAATATACATTTAGGTAAGAATGTGAATATTTCTTTAGAATGAGACAAGAAAATGAAAATAAGTCACAAATCTTAAAAAGCTGATAAATACCACAAACAATACAAAATCCAGAAAAATAACACACTATTTTTATTAACTGACCTCCCCTATGATACTTTCCCCCCACAGTCTGGCTACAGATTTTACATCAGAAGCCATGGAGGTGAGAAGGAAGTGGAAGAATACATTTAAGGTGCTGAAAGAAAAGAGCTGTCAATGCAGAGTTCTATAGTTCTATATCCAGCAAAAATATACTTTGGGAATGAAAGTGAAATAAAGATATTCTCAGGTGAAAAAACAACAACAACAACAACAGAGAATTCCTAGCCATCAAAACTGCTCTAAAGGAATTGCAAAAGGAAGTTCTTCAAAGAGAAGGGAATTTAAAAGATCAGGAACAAAGAGCAACATAAATGGTAATAATGGATCATAAATGGTAAATATGTGGGTAAAAATAATGAAGTATTTCTTTTTCTCTTAAGTTCTTTAAGGTATATGGACATGTAATAGTGAAAACATGCCTGACCATTGTTTGCTGGAAATTTCACTGTATGTAGATGTGATATACAACACAACTGTACCATAATGGAAGAGGGTAAACAGACATATAAATGGAAAGGTGTCTATATTCTACTTGACATGATAAAATATTAGCTCTAAGTAGATGGTGACAAGTCAAGTATGTATGTTGCAATCAATAGAGCAGCCACTAAAAATCACCATACACAGATATATAGCAAAAACACAATAGATAAGTTAAAATGGAATAGTGAAAACATTCAAATAACCCCCAAAAAAAGTCAGAAAAGGAAGAAATGGAATGAAAAACAGAGGAAACAAATATAAAACAAACAGTAAAATGATAGCTGTAAGTCCAAACCTATCAGTAAGTACACTAAATGTAAATAGTCTAAACATACCAATCAAAAGTCAGAGATGGCCAAAATAGATTTAAAACCCAGACATGACCCAACTATATGATGTCTATAAGTAACTCACTTCAAATATGGTGACAGGGTCAGGTTAAATTTGAAAGTATGAAAAATGATATGCCATGCCAACCATAATCACAAGAAAGCTGGAGTGAATATATTATATCAAAGTGAACTTCAGAGTAAAGCATATCACTAGGGAGAAAAGAAACATTAAATAATAAAAAATGGGTGTATTCACTAAGAAGGCAAAACAATCCTAAAATGTGTATGCACTTAAAAGAAAGAACTATAGTATAGGAATTGAGGGGCAGCTGGATGGCACAGTTAGTTAAGCGTCCAGCTGGTGGTTTTGGTTCAGGTTGTGATCTCAGGGTCATGAGATGGAGCCCCATGTCTGGCTCCATGCTCGGCACAGTCTGCTTGAGATTCTCTCTCTCTCTCTCCCTACCCCTCCCACTTGTGCTCTCTCAAATAAATAAATAAATCTTTAAAATATATACATGCATATGGGAAGTGAAAATTGACAGAACTGAAAGGTGAAATAGACAAATTCACAATTATTGTCAAATACTCCTCTCTCCTTAGTCAATAGAATTCGCAGAAAAAACTAACAAGAAGACAAAACTAAACAGCATCATCAGATAACTGCATCTAATTAGCATTTGCAGAATATTCTATACAACAACTGCTTAATACACATTTTTTTAAGTGCACCAGAACAGTCACTGAAACAGACTCTATCCTATATGAGGAAATAGGACAAGGAGGATAGTAGTGTAGGGGAAAATCCTTCAATTAATATCCCAAGGTGTATTAGCATACGTAGTCTTTGGGTCCTGGAAGCAAAGCCAGAGAATCTTAGATGAATAAACACAGATTTTTTGGAAATGTAGTTTCATTGGCTAGTTGTTGAGTCTCAAAAGCATACAATAAAAAATACTAGTATCTTGAATATTTTAAAAACATAGACTCTTAGAAAAACTGCATAATAAATTTGTAGACTCTTGGATATGTGAAATCTTAGATACTTAAAGTGTATCTAATCCAATGTTTTCAAAACTGATGTCCCAGAAGATAGTACTATTTTCAAAAAGTCTAAAAGAAATTATACCTTAATAAATCAGTTTACTACAGACATTAAAATCTTTCACCATTTGGATCTTGTAGAAGAAAAATAAAGAGGGGTAAAAGAGCTAAAAAGCTAATATAGTCCAATGTCATTGTCTTACAAATGGAAAATTTTATAAAATAATGCAAGCAATTGCATTACTGTGGGACAGTGCTTTACTGGTCCCAATTCTTTACCTCTCTCTGTATCTATGCCCTTTGCAGTTCCTCCCATAAGAGAGGTAATGCTGCACTCAGCCGGGTGACATGTTTGGACAAAAAAAGTGAGGCAGAAATGACATTGTGCCTAGGCTTTATGAAGCGCTCATGTTTCTATCTGCTGCCTTGTGTTTTTGCCATCATGATGAGAATTCTTCTGGGTTCCCACAGGGGGAATGTGAGAAATGCGGGGCCATGCTGCCCCAGCTAATGTGCCCTGGCCAAGCCCAGTCTTGAGCAAAGTTCCAACCAGCTAACAGTCCATGGTTAAGCCCAGTCAAAATGAGCAGAGTCCCAGCTGATCCTCAGATGCATGAGCTACAATAATAAGTGGTTCAAGCCACTGAGCTTTTGGGTGGCTGTTACATACCAACTACTGACAGGGAAAAAATTTAATGGCAACCAAGAATTCTTCTTCCAGGTGTTTCCCTGTGGTGTCAACGTTTCCTCAAGTGTGGATGGGGCACCATAGGTGCACCCAAGATGTCCAATGCAGGACTCAGACAGGGCTCTGGAAAAGCACTGAGTCACACTGGAGGAGTGTTATTCCACTTCTAATTCTTCATCAGTCCTACTGACTTTGAAGAGAAATTCTCAGTTAGGCTCCAATACTCTTCAACACCTCTCCAACACTTGATAATCTTCTTTTAACAAAGAGTAAAGCTGGGTCTGAGTTTATTTTTTCAGGTAGGCAAGAGGATGGGGCAAGAGTTTAATATTGCTGTTTGGTTTTTAGAGCATTTATTTTTACAGGTCTCTGTTAGTTGTAGCAAGAGATAGATACTGCCTTTATGACTTAAGTGTGAGCTGATTTTTTATTATTTTATTATTTTAGCTTTTATTTTTAATGCAATTTCCTGAAGTAAATGCATATTAAGATATTTACTTGTGTAGTGAAAAAAAAAGAATCTAAAGAAAAATATGCAATCAATAAAAGTGCAGATGTTGGTGGATCTGGCCCAAACCATACCGTGGTGATACAGTACCTTGGCATTGCATCCCACTGTGGTCAAGGGCACACCCAGGCAGTTCAGCTGGGTCCTCAACTTGGGAGAGAGGGAATTGTTTGAAACAAACATCGTCAAGGTCATGGGTCCATCTAAGAATGTGCCTGCCACAGCTCCCTTCCAGAATTCATGCTTTGAAGCTGATTCATATTATGTGATGTCTCTGGACTGTGAATTGGATCCAGGAGGGTCCAGCTTTCCCCATCTCTCTGTGTGACCTTGACTGGATCCCGTGCCTTTCTGGGTCTGACTCAAGAGGCCAGTCTGTATGTAATGGAAGTAAGTAAAGTGAGATTAGTTTGCATTGTGGGCTGGTGTGGGCTCAGACTTCTTTGGACAAGGGGCTGCTCATGTCTGCCTGCTCTTCTTCCCTCACTGGTTTCTTTTGGAGACTTCTCCCCATGTGGTTTGGCAACAGACTGATTAGGGACCCTAAAACTGCCTTGAAATTCAGTGTGTTACCTCTCTCAGTGGGAATGTGTTTCTCCTGCAGATTCTTGGAGAAGCATGGGCTTGGGTTTGAACTTTTCCTGGGCCCTCAAGGGATGGATTCTCTCCAAATAAAAAACTGGAGAAACCCAGTGTTGTGGCATGAATTGTATTTCTGCCCCACATCCCCTATTTCCCCACACCCCCCGAAAAATCCTATGTTCAAGTCAGAACCCTAAGTAATTCAGAAGGCAACCTTATCTGCAAATAGGGTTGTTGCAGATGTAGTCAGGTTAGGATGAGGTGGTGCTGGAGTATCATGGGCCCTAATCCAATATGACCAGGGTCCTTATAAAAGGGGACAATTTGGACTGGGATGTGCACATGGGTAGAACACTGTGTGAAGACTGGAATTTGCTACCACAAGCCAGGTGACTACTGGAATCCAAAAGAGAAGCCTGGAACAGATCTTTCCCTGACACCTTCAGGCCCTGCTGATACCTTGTTTTTCAGAACTGTGAGGCCACAAATGTCTATTGTCCTAAGCCGGACACCCAGTTTGTTATTAGGAAGTTGATATACCCAGAGTCCCCATAGTTCAGGGGTTGCAAACTCGAAAGCCTATAGGGTCAGGCAGATAATGTAAAGCAAAACCAGCTGGAATGGAGCTATGGCCCACTGGAGAGCACACAACCTCTGAAGGGGCCCCACTCTGTGGTCCAACCCATTGTCACCATGTTGAAACGTAGGCCCAGTGTATCCAGAACTTCCAGGTTTTTTATTTTATTTCACTTTATTTGATGTTTATTTGAGAGAGAGAGAGAGAGTGAACACAAGCAGGTGGAGGGAGAGGGAGAAGCAGTCTCCCCACTGAACAGGGAGCCCAAGGTGAGGGTCGATCCCAGGACCCTGGGATCATAACCTGTGTCGAAGGCAGATGTTTAACCGATTGAGCCCCAAACTTCCAGGTTTTCCAGAGAAGCCAGAAATCTGACCTTATATTTGAAATCTTAACTACTGTTAAATGTTGACAACTACTTGACAATATTTAAAACTCTGTGTTCAGAAACATTAACCTCACCACCAAGAGCACCAACGTACTAGTACGGCCCTCTGTTTTTGATGTCCACCTTATAGCCTTGCACTAAAAACTCAGCTTTGAATTTGACCTAAATGAAAAATTAAATTAAAATCTAAATTTAAAATGTCCCAGAAAATTCTGGAAAGATAGAAACAACGATAGATGCCTAGTGTTTCAATCTTCGTAAACAAAAACAGGACAGATAAGTGGATAGCAAACCAAAATCCATAGGTAACATTTATAGCAAAACTAAGTAACAAAGTTCCCTTCAATTCCAAGTGTAAGCACACTGTGGAGGAAACCATTAAAACTCACAAAACCTGTGGGATATCAAGTCTGTGCTAGAGGAAACTGAGGAAAGCAACATGTGTCCGCAGACTTGAAAATAGAAGAAACCCTAAAGCCAACAAGTATTGAAAATTGAGCAGGGTTGAGAGGATACAGATGAAGGAGAATGGCCTTGACTCGAGTGGGGGAGGGGAAAAGAACCCGAGTATGGCAGAAAACAAGCCACAGTATTTTGAGACATTGTATAAAAATAGCAAAAGAGGAAGCTCTAAGAAGTAGAAAAGCTCCCCCAAACAGTATGTGCATTCTAAATGCCCCCCTTTAAATTAATTTAACATAAAAATAAGCCTCTGAAGAGTATCAAGGTCAAATCCCATACTAAGTTATTAGAAAAACAGAAGAATATGGACAACGATATCACTATGGCTACTGAAAGCCTTCATAAGGTAGACTAGACATGAAAATGTACTATTTCCAATCGAACTAAAAGACTTGAGGAAAAACTGGGAAATTATATTTAGAATAAAAAGAACACCATTAAAATAAACTAGGGCAGAGTGAATCAATACAATAAATAATACTTTAAGAGAAAGGGAAAGTGGAAATGGAGAAAGTTCTTAAACAATCAAAAAGAATTGAAGACAAACATTAAAAAAACCCCAAACCAACCTCAAAAGAAAGTGACAGTTTTGCTTGGTGAACCAAGAAGATATCCCTGTGGATAGCAGGGATACCTAAAAGAGAAAATCAAAGGAAAAACCCCCAAACAGAATAAACACTAAAAACCGCAACTCAAGAAATCCTTCTTGAAGCAAAAAACAAATTCGAAATTATGTATTGAAAGAAAACACCACATACCTGACAATGTTGACCTGGACTAACCAAGACATCTTCCAGTAAAATTACTTCAAATAAAGGGTATCTAGGCAAAAAGAGCCTCTACCTAAAGAAAGAACATTGGATTCTCATCAGATTTTTTTTTGAAAGCACTACTTTACAGTAGAAGAAAACAGGACAATGAATTTACGATACTGGAGGCAAGAAAATGATGACCAAAGTTTCTGTATCCATCAAAACCAACTTTCATATACAAAGGGCACAGAGTGTTCTCAATATGCAGGAACTCTGGCAACATTGTTTCCATGAGCCTTTCCTGAAAAAGCTATTAGAAAATGAACTTGGGAAAACGAAAATGAATTGAGATGTTCAAAAACAAACAAACAAACAAATAACAAGAAGACTAGTGGTGAGCATAATGATATTTGCGGAAATTTTTTGAAAGAAAGGAATATTGTATGGGTTTTAGTATCTGGCTTTTATATCTGATAATGTAAACTTTAAAATGGGGAAGGTGCTTATGCAAAAAGTGTATATCTCTTAGTGATTATAGTTAATGATGACAGCATTAGCATTGTTAACCTGAGACTGTGTGTGTGGCATGGGATCAAGCAAACGACTAATTGTGGGTTATTGCTTTTATCCTCCAGACACTGAGAACTAGAATTCTGTGGGTGAGAGAAAAGATACACACACATTGGAAAGGAGTTAAACAACCTGAGCTCTCTGTTCGAATCAAAAGTACTCATGCATTATTTTACAGACTATGTTCTAGTTCTGTCCACTAACAAGGCCTAGAAGTAATGACCAGCCCACTAACAAAGAGCATCTTCAGGATCCAGATCGTGATCTTGAAATATCATTTCCTATTAAAAGAAACCAGGACTCTTTGGAGGAAACGTTTGGATTCTCACAGTAAGACAAGACTGGACTATTTTGTCATACTACAGAGAAATGTTACTAGATATAAAGGCTAGTGCAGAGATGTCCAAAGGACTCAAAAGCCAACTTAAAGTGTTTCTTTATTGATGAAACAATTTGAGAGTCAGGATAAAAATACAATAGATTAAAGGCCATAATCTTTAAGTTTACATCATAAGTGCAAAGGCCCTGTGGCAGGAACATTATTTAGTGTGTTTCAAATAATCCTCATAAATTTCTTAGATCTACTCAGCAGCCCTCACTGCATGTTGTATCTTGAGTCCCAGTGATCCATTTGGTTCCAATTTTGATGATTTGTAGCACCTGATGTTGGAGCAGGACTCTCCCTGGAATTGTTAACACCTTGTAAATCTGTCCCTTTTAAGTGGCACCATGTGCATATGCTTTGGCACAGTTAGAATTTCAGTTTTGGTTTTAATTAGAGGAAGCCCCCTGGGGGCTAGCAAAGGCAGTTAGTTAGACATCCTCCTGCAGAGTGCTCATAACTGAGCATATGCTCCGGTTGCTGGGACAGGCTGATCCACTGGGGTCGCCTGGGAAACTGAGGGCTGCGGATGTGACAAGGGCAGCTGGTGACCCCCATCAAGCTGAGATGACTTCCAGCTCCTTCTTCTAGGAAGGAGTCCTTAGATCAGCAGAAGCTCCATGGAAGGTAGTAGCATCAGAAATGCTTGCCCCCTTTAATGGCAAAACTGAGACAAGACTGTCTTAGAATTCCTCAGGTAAATGCCATTCAAATCATTTGTGAAACATTTATTGAACCTCCTCTCGGGACCTGGGTCTGTGCACACATCAGTGCTAAAGGAATGAACCAAACCGTGATCGCCAAAGAACTTATAGACATTTTCACATTTTGCTTCTGCTGCTTGTAGATCCTGTCTCTCTCATAGAAGCCATTCTGAGCTTCCAAGCTGGAGACTTGAGATGTGATCTGTGAGCAGAACCGTCTCTTGGGCAGAAGCAAGGCCAGTGTGGTGGGTAGTTTATGGGCTCTGAGTAACCCAAGACCTTCTTTCTTCTCCCATTTCTCTCTCGCCTCCCTCCTCTAATAATCGCAGACTCATAGTTGCTGAGAAGGGAATGGAATGTGATAAAGAATAATGGGGGTGAGGGCAGAGTTATTGTTTCGGGGGAGGTGACACTTAGGAAGGTGAGGAGTTGCTGGCCACGCCGAGACCCAGGGACTCAGATGTCCACGTGAGTAGAAGAGCAAAAGCAAGCAAGAACTGGGTGTGTTTAAGGGAGAGAAGGCAGGCCGGTATGGCAGGAGCCCCTAAGCCAAGGACAGAGTGGAATAGAGCAGGTTGAGAAGGAAGCAGGAGTTGAGATATTTCTTGCCAGGGTGAGGAGACATTTTGCTGCACCTACATAGAAGGGTAGTGTGGTCTGGTTTATAATTTGCCGAGATGATTCTGGCCACTCTATAGAGAGGGCATTGGTAGGGGACCACAGAGTGGAAGCAGAGAGAAGGTCAGGATGCGATGGGGGCCACCCAGCGAGGATGGTGTCCTGGACCGGGTAGGAGCAGTGCAGGTGGAGAGGAGAAGTGGGGGCTGTGCTGTATAAGTGGCCCCAGCAGGATGTGCTGAAGGATTACTCATGGTACCTGACCGAGAGAAGTCAAGGAAAACTCCAAGGGTCGTAGCCTGAGCGACTAGAGAGATTGCTATAGTTGCTGTGTGTTGAGAAGGGAGAGATAAAGAAGCATGTCTGGAAGCAAAGATTCAGACTTCCAACTTTTGATGTGTTCAGGCTGAGATGCTGTGCATCAGCCAGGTGGAGATACCGAGTGACTGGTTGGGCAGGAACTCGAGGACAGGTCTAGGAAAGGGAAAAGGATTTAGGACTCGTCGGCTTGCCGCTCGTATCTAAACCGGTGGCTCGCAACTTCGCGTGCACACCGGAAGCACCTGTGGCGGTTTATAAACTACCCAGGATATAATGCAGCCTGTTCAGTCCAATCTCTGGGGGATGGGATCCAGGCGTCAGCATTTTCAGGCTTCCTCGGTGATTCCAACCTGCAGCCAGTGCTGAGAGCCAGGGCCCCGAACGCTGGTTGAGACTGAATGGTTCTCCAGGTGCGGTCCCAGGACCAACAGCATCACATCACCTGAAACTTGCTATTAACAGATCCTTGGGGGTTATATGCAACTAATGAATCGTTGGACACTACATCAAAAACTAATGATGTATTATATGTCGGCTAATTGAACATAATAAAAAAAGAGAGATACAGATACTCAGTTTCCATCTCAGACTATGGCATCACAGACCATGGGGGTGAGACCCGGCCATCTAGGCATCAACAAGTGCTCCCAGGGATGCCAATGCACCCAAAAAATTGGGAACCCTGGGGATAGGAGGGTAGGGGAGGAAGAGAAGCGCACTGGTGTGAGAGCTGAGTCAGTCCGCCAGATGGAGGAGCAGCCAGGATCCTATGGAGGAGGAAGTGGTTAACTGGTCAACTTAAATATCACAGATGCTGCAGAGGATTCAAATAAATATAAAGGCAGGAAAAGGAGCCAAGGATCTGGCAGCAGAGATCCTGGGTGGTTTGGCGAGGTTGTTTCAGCTGGATTAAAGAGGCCCCAGGAAGGAGATGGGCTTGCCATGGTCCTGGGACCAGAGCTATGCTTAGTATTTGCTTTTCTCTCCCTCTTCAAAAAGTCTGTGGTCAGGGGCGCCTGGGTGGCTCAGTTGGTTGGTGCAACTGCCTTCGGCTCAGGTCATGATCCCAAAGACCCGGGATCGAGTCCCACACCGGGCTCCCTGCTTGGTGGGGAGCCTGCTTCTCCCTCTCTCACTCCCCCTGCTGTGTTCCCTCTCTGGCTGTGTTTCTGTCAAATAAATAAAATCTTTAAAAAAAAAAAGTCTGTGGTTAAAGAAAGGCAAAGTATTATTGATCTCCTCCAATACTGATTTCTCTTAACAGGTCATGAATAACAATAAAGACAGATTGTTGTCTGACATGCCAAGGCCTTCAGAGGGCTCCCAGCAAAGTCAAGTTTTCACAAACTGTCTGTAAGGTAGAAAGGGAGACTGCGGGTTGATTATTCAGGAGCCAATTCTTATCTCTCCTCTTGGCTCCCTCCCACTAGGAAGGATGAGGATAGATGCCTCCTACTGGCATTCCCACTTTCCTTGCCTGTTGGGTGGCAAGATAGCCCATGACTGTCCAGTGGGATGTAAGGGGAAGCTTCTGGGAGGGTTCTCATGAAGACATTGTTTCCAGATAAAAGAGACAGACATATGAGCTGGATCCACTGAAGGCATCTTTGCCTTTCAAAGCTTTCTTGTAGCTTTGAACATGAACGTGATGGTTGGAGCTCCGCAGTCACCTTTAGACCATGAGGCAACAAGTTTTTGGACAAAAGGCAAATGGTTAATTAATGGCACAATGGATATAGCAGGAAGAGGGACATGGGGAGGGAGAAAGAAATGAGGGGAGAGAGAGAGAACGCAGGAGCACTTGGGTCCTTCGTCACATGACTGTGCCAGGAAGCCCACCCTGGTGCTTCCTGCTTTCAGGCTTCTTGTTTATGAGATATTGTTTAAGAGACTATTGATTGGGGCTTTTGCTGTTTGCAGCTGCAAGCATTCCTAACTGATCCAGGAGGCGGTTCTTATTGACTTTTGGCAGCGGGGGGGGGGAAAAAGGAGGAATGAGGAGACCAGACTTTCCTAGGGTCTTATAGCAGTGAAAGGAGGGGGTGGGGTTAGATTGGGTTCACGGGCTCACCCATCCATGCTTGTTTCTGGAATCACTACCTCTTGGAGGCAAAGCCCATGTCCCTGAAAATCTCTTTGCAGAGACCCAGGGCTCTTTGAGGAAGCGACAAGATCAAAGTCAGGGTGGGGAAGGAGTATTTCAGGCAAGAGGGGCTGTGTGTTCAAGAGACTGAAAGTCTGCAAAGAACTGAAGGTTGGAGGACGGACCTTGACATGGTGGGCCAGCGAGAAAGGATCATGGCTGAAGTTGGAGGGGTTGGTATGCACTAGAAAACATTTGTGTGTCATGACAATTACACTGCAATTCCTAATTTCTCGCCTTTTCCTGGGTCCATGCCCATTGCCTTGAGACAAAAAACGGGGGAGTCTTCCACGTGAACACGTGAAGTCTGTGACTGTGGCAGGGAATGAGTAAAAATTCCATGCACCCTGCTTTCCTTGTACAGTGTGGTTTTCTATCAGAGTTTTCTCAGGCGGTCCCAAACTTAGAGATTTGGGAAAAAAAATTAAACATGCACAAACACTTGCCTGTTCTGGGGGTTTCTCTAGACCTCAGTTTGGGCCACAATGAGCCCCCAGGACAGGTCTCCCTAATTGTACTGGTTAGTGTGGTGTGCCCCCAGAATCCCTCTCACAGAAGGAGCCCCGAGAATGGTGGCTCTCCACACCGAGGCTGAACCTAAAGGACCCACAAGGAGATTTCAGTATCAGCCCCATCAGGGTCGGCGGTTTTGACGGAAGCCATGCCTCCTGGGACAGCCCGCACCTGCTGGATGAGCAGGGTGGGACTAAAGATCTAGATACTTAGGCACCTTTTGGGACACACTGAAGGGCCATTCTTGCTCCCGACTTCCTCGCCGGGTTGGCCAAGGCTGTACTGGGACTGCTGGTTGGTCTTTCTTCTCCTCCCTTTCTTCCACAGATCTTAGTTCCTAATAAACAACTCCTCCGCCCTAAACTCCTAGCATTCGCCTGCACAGATCCCTGCCAGGTCAGGTGCTGGCTCCTCCCACTCTCCTTCCCAGAAGATCCAGGTTTCCTTATTCAAGCAAGACCAAAGGCAAGAGCTCTGCAAACCCGGGATGAGGTGAAGGAGGGGCCTCCTTCCATAGCACCTGTCACCCCCGGAAATGGTGCCATGTCGCCTGGTACCCACACAGCCAGTGCACCCCTCGGGGCCAAGATTGTCTAAGGCATCTTGTCATTTCTTCCTAATCAGAGCAATCAGTGGGGGGTAGCTTCTGCACTTCATTACGCATTTTCCTTATTTGTTCTTTCTCTGTCTGTCCCCCCAGCAGGGGAACTCCCTCTTTCTTTGAGAAGGAATATCTTATTTGTCTCTGTACCTTGAAAACTGGCATGGAGAAGGTCCTAAGAAATGTGTATTGAATGAATGCCTGTGAGTCTTGCTTCCTCTCCTGGACAGTGAGATCCTTGAGGATGGGAATCTTGTCTTCTTCTTCCTTGGTATCCCAAGGCCTGTGGATGGCCATAGCAAGTGCTAATTAACGATGGCTGGGTGGTTGGATGGATGGATGGTTGCATGCTGTGAAGACTGGCCAAGGCTCAGGGCAGAAGTAGAGTACAAATGCCCCATGAGGCACCACTAGAGGAGAAGGGGTAACTTCAACTGGGTCTTGGGGAGACCTTCCAATGGAAACAGCTGTGAGCTGCATTAAGATGAATATGGGTTCTGGGAGCAGGAGTGGGGGTGGGGCAATGGGAGGGACTTCATGAAGAAGGGGCAGTGTGGGTGTGGAACTCTCTTGGCATTCATGAGCCCTTTGGGAAACACCTTCCTGGTCTCATCTGAGGAACATTCCCCACTGTAGGTCCAGGTGTGGTTAACCCCTTCCTACCCCTAAGGCACAAGGGTGAGTAGGCATGGGACTAAAGCCTGCTATATGGTGAGTTTGGGGATGGACCCTTAGCCCATCAATGTCAGTGCTGTTGTCCTATTTGGCCACCTGAAGCATGTCAGCATCGTCATCAGAGTCACAGTATAGTTGCTGCAGATCCAGGCATCACACTCAGCCATGTTAAGACCAAAAGGTGGAAAAGGAACTGTTTCCTCTATTGGGATCTCACAACTATTGTATACATTGGCTTCACCTGCCCGTGTTTTAGCCAATCACAGGCCAGGAAAATTGCCCCAGCCAGTGCATTCCCCATCAAGGCAATATCTCCCCCAAGGGGGTGAAAATTTGTTTGGTGGAGGTGATTGAAAAAAATCATAGACACTACAGTGGTTTGTGGTCCTCCAAAGGGCACGAGCATATACATGGTACATTTATCATATTAAAACATTTTGGAGCACATTTACAAAGAAAAATGTCTGAAAACCCTCCCGAGGAGGACAATAATTTAAAAAAAAAAAAAAGATTGAGAAAAACTACCTGAGACCAATGTCCACTTCCTGAGCCGGGAGCCCCATCCTCTGAAACAGGTGCATCTGGAGAGGGAGCTGAAGACAGGACCAAACCATGGCCCTCCCCGCCCCCCATCCAGGAAGTAGGCAAAGACTGTGCTGCAGCCACCTTTCCCCTGGAGCTGCTTCCCTGCGGAGTTGCTAAGATGGACAGAGAGTGGCATTTAATTAGCAGCGGCTGCTAACAACATCTAAATGTACGCTCTTTGTCCTTAGTGTTTAAACCAGCTTGAGTCAGGCACTGCCACTTGTCTCTAAACAATGACTGGCTTATGCAATGAGCAGAAGCTGTTAATTTCTCTCGCATGACAAGTAGTCCAGAGGTTTATTTCCCAGAGTTAGACGTAAGGAGTTAGAGGTAACGCAAGCCTCCAAGCCCACAGGGAGAGGCAGGTCCATCTTGGAGGATGGCAGACTATTCAGGGGTTAGAAACACCATACATGGAGGCTAGATCTTAAAACCGTATTGAGTGGAAAAGACAAGAAACAATGATATTAATAGCATTTATGTAACTGGAAAGCACACACACAGAACACAACCTTGAGTCTTCTCCAAGGACATTGCATATTTACCGACTTTTACTAGGTGTGTTAGAGGGGGTGCCAAGGTATGGGAAGATGACAGCAGGAATGGGGCATGAAAAGGACAAATAATAAAACAAGGGAGGCTCTCTGAACAGTAAACAAAGTGCAGCCAAAGCTAAGGCCTATGATTACCTCCAACTCTACACCTGACTCCCACCCCAGGGGAAGAAAGAATGTTGAGGTCTGTCTGAGGCTGAGGGGCAGCTCTGTGTGAGTGGAGAGCAAGGGATGGGAAGAGGTTAAAGGAAGGTAAAAATTGACATTTGAGAGGCTTCATGGGGGGAGGGGGCTCTAAGGCTGTCATGGGGGGCATTCTGAGGCTCTGAGGCTGTTTTATAGACAATGGGGAGCATTGGAAAGTTTTAGAGCTGGAGGAACATAAAGTCTGTGTCAGGCTTTTGGAAGGTCACTCTGAGATGTGAACAGTTGACATCTTGATGGCATGTTTTAAAATGGCTCTTGATTGGGAAATGTCTATTTAGAGAGATATAAATGTAAGCCACTCTAGACTGAAGGATACAATCATGTAGGGGTCAGTAGGCAAGGTCCTTCTCTGAATGCACTCGGAACTTAATTATGTATGTAAATTTGGGGTTATGACAAATATCACATTTTTTAAGCTCTTCCCATAACAATGAAAAACAAGAGGAGTCTACATAATCATTGGGAAGTGTCAAGTGGAGGACTTTGGGTCCCTTGATGTTTTCTTCACATGATTATCTCAAAAATCCAAAAAGCAAGCAACTGGTAAACCTGCTGAGTGACTATGGACAGGGATGAACACAGATGTTCCGTACAGAGCGTGCTGCATGTGTTTCTCATCTGGTCCACACTGCACCTGGGAAGTGGATGCTGTGATCCCATTTCAGAGATGTGGGAAAGAAGGCTTGCCCTCGCCCCTCATCAAGAGAGCAGGCAGACGCTCAACTCACTCCTTTCCTATTTATTTTCTGTTTTCCAGTTTAATTTTGGGCATGTTTTTTCTATTTAAAGTTATTTGCTGGCAATAGAATACTGTTTTCAAAGAGACAAAAATACCCAGAGTCTCCTAATGAAGAACAGGGAACACTCCCTTAGGGAGAGAGGGAAGAAACAGCTCAAGGCAGACAGAGCAATGGTGGCAGGTGGAGGAGGGGAGAGGAAGGACTGGGGCAGGGGATGAGAAAGACCCTTTGGGGTGAGGGGGGTTTGGTTGCTTGTACTATCTAAATAAGAGGGTCCTAATGACTCCTCTCAGGGACCTCAGATTTCCCATCTCTAAGATGGAGACAGAAAATGGAGGATGGGGAGACTTATTTCCAACATGGTTCCCAGAGATCTGCTCTGTTAGCACAAAACACAGCTCCCCAGGTCCCAGCCCAGAGATGTGGTTAGTAGGACCAGGATGGGGCTCAGGTGAGTCAGGTGTATGCTGGAAGGATTAAGCTGATGTTCCAGGGTTCCAGAAAGAGATGTATTCTCTTCTTTTAAAAATAAATTTTATCCTCCCCTGTAGACCACCCCACTTTGATTACTTGGTTACACATGTATTTCCTTGATTCTAGGACACCTTCCTCCATAGACTAACTTTTCTAAAATTGGGAGAAATCTTACAATTCCATATGGTCGCATTTCCTTCTTTCCTCTGAAAAAATGCTATTCAGTTGACAGTGTGTCTCATAGCTCAAGGCGTCACGGTGTAAGGAAAACCATATAGTATTCTTTCAGTCTGAGAGCCTGGGGAAAAAAAAAATCACTAGGAAGACAAAAAAATCATCCAGAATCACATCCCTAGAGGAATCTATTGCCAACATTCTGTCGTATTTCTTTCCAGTCTCTTGTCTTTGTTGTTCTAAGTCTCCCTTTTACCCTCAATGAGTAATTGATTGTACATTACTGTAATTTATTGTAATTGAGGAGTACATCTTGTCTTTGTTGTTCTAAGTCTCCCAATTACAATCAATGAGTAATTGACTGTAATACCTATTCTATGTGCCCCCATGTAGGGACTTAGAAGTAAAACAATTCTAGCCACTCTGTGTTCACACTCTAGGTGCAGGATGCATGTAGGGACTTAGAAGTAAAACAAGTCTAGCCACTCTGTGTTCACACTCTAGGTACAGGATGATTTCATTCCATAGAACAGCCCTAGAAGGTGGGAGATGGTATTTCTACTGAACATATGGGGAAGCAGAAGCCGAGGAGGTAGAGGACTTGTCCGAATTGTCATGGTCAGTGAATGACTGAGCTAGGATTTGAGCCCAGGCCGCTGGGCATGGTGCTCCCTCTCCAGGTGGGGGCCAGCCTGGCTCAAGGAGGGAGGGTTCACACAATAAGGGTCAGGACCATGGGATGGGGTTGTTTCTTGGTGGGACCAGGGGCCTCCTAGAGAACCATGCAGAGGCTGTGTTAGCAAAAACGTGGTTCTGCAGGTCTGGGACTTGGGTTCAAATCCAGCTATGACTCTTACAGATCATTTCTTTAACCACTTCAAATCTTGATTTCCTCACCTGAAAAATGGAGAAAAATGATACCTCCCTCATAGCGCTCTAGAAAGGATGAGGAATTATATATGCAGACCAAGTGGCTCAGAAAGAATTCTTCATGTGGAGAAACTAGAACCACGGGAGTGTGGACCAAGGCTGAAGAAGAAATACTGGAAGTCTTTATGACATGTCAATATCAATATGACTATTTTGATATTTTAGCCAAGTTCGGTGTGGGCTATTTTGGATAAATTCTGGGAGATATATCGGGGGCTTCTATTATGAACTGAACTCATCATGTTTTTTTGTCAAGAAAAAAAGCAATTTGGTTCACCGTAAGCAAAAACAAAAATAGTTTTCAAGCTTGAGGTGGGAAAAACAGTATATCCCCTTCTGTCTGGGGACTTCTCTTTCAGTGCAAGTTCAAGCCAGAATGTCTAGCTCTTCCACCCCAGGGATGGGGCACAGGTGTCCATGTTTTTAAACACTCCCAGGGGATGCTGATGAGTGGCCTGACTGGAGATGTGCCTTCCTGAGTCAGCTGTGCATGGGTCCTGGGCCCCTACCCATCCTCCTGATGCCCACAGCCTAGCAGTCAGTGGGAGGAAGTGAATGGGGACAAGACGCAGCAGAGCTGCCAATCCCTGGTGCTCAGGTTGAAGGCTTAGAGAGAGAGAAACACAAGGTGAAGCTGGGTGGGAAGGGGGCAAGGAGTCAGGGAGTATCTGCAGAGGACCAGCCTTAGGAGCAGACCAGATGATAAGGGGCTAGAGTCAGGATGCCTGCTTTAGAATCCAGCTCCTCTACTTCCCTGCTGTTTGTTCTCAGGGGGAGATTTGCACGCTCTCAGCCCTCTCTCTGTTCCCTGTCGGTAAGGCAGGTTGTTGTGTATATTGTATGCAAGGATGCTGGCAAGGACCGAGCTCAGTGCCTGGCATATGGCGGGAGACGTATGGCTAATAATTGTTAGGAGTGTGACTGTTGTCACCATAGTCATCTTGACCCCTCATCACAACACTGAGAAGGTGGTGTTATCGTTCCCGCTGTTTTGCAGAAGAGGAAACTGAGGCTCAGAGAGGTTAAGTGGGTCACCTGAGGTTACACGGCTGAAAACTGGCAGAGCTGGGGTTGGTACAGAATCCGTACCCTTTCCTTTTCTGGGCTGGACAGAACAGACAAAATGAAAATGGTGGCTTCTAGCTGGTGAGTGATCATGCTGACTTGAATTCTGAGCAGCCCAGCCCTTAGGTCTGTGTTTGGTGGGGACATGAGAGAACCTCCATCTTTTGCTTATGACTCAGACCACACCAGCCTGACAGGACCCCGAGGAGACAGGGCTGTGGAGTCTCCAACACAGAGGGTTTTGGACAACTGGGGCTTGTTTGGGGTTAGTTATTTTGGAAAAGTAGAGGGGGCACAGGAGAAATGGTCTCATTCCCAGGCATATGGGAGCCGGCTGTCAGCTAATATGGAAAATGATTAAGACAGCTTAATTTTTTAATTTTTTATATATACTAATAATGAAGCGGGAGGAATTTGGAGGAGGAGGTCCACAGGAGAGGGGAAAGTATTACAGATGTGGGAATCACGCATGGGGGATGGCTCTGGCCCTGGTGGGATGGCAGCCCCTGCTGCTGGGAGCTCGGGGCTGGGGAGGGATGACTGAAAATCCCCACAGTCATCCAGGGGCAAGAGTGGTCCTGTCTGGGGTATAGGAGTGGGCAGGGAGACTCGGGTTCCTCTTTAGGCTGTTCTAGTCCCCACATTTGGGCATGCCACATGCTGGGCAGAAGGGCTGGGGAAGAAGGCAAGGATTTGCTCAACAGATAGGGTAAAGCATGTAAGAAGTGGGCTGAGGAGGCCAGTGGAGAACTTTGCTGGGGTCACCTAAGACCCTAGGGCCATGGGCCTATCATGGGTGCTGTGAGGCCCTGGAGGGCTTCCTGGAGCAGGTGGAAATGGGGCTGGCAGGATGCAGAGACTGGCAGGGGTGACAAGGATGAGCATTTCTTGAACACTGGCTTGGAGTCAAGCACAGAACTAAAAATTAGATTAGGAATGCATTCATCCAACAAATATTCACTGAGCACCTACTATGTGCTGGGCTCTGGGGATAAAACAGGGAAGAAAAAGACAGAATCCCTATTCTTATGCTCTCAACTTCTGGTGGAAGAAGACAATAATCACATAAGCGGAAAACTCCCATGTTGGGTGATGATACAGGTTGCAGAGTAAGAAAGCAAAGAGGGTGCCGAGCTCACGCACTGTCAAGGGCTCTATATTTGTTGCTCCTACTTTAAAATCAGCTCACGGGGCGCCTGGGTGGCTCAGTTGGTTGAACAACTGCCTTCGACTCAGGTCATGATCCCGGAGTCCCGGGATCGAGGCCCATATCGGGCTCCCTGCTCGGCGGGAAGCCTGCTTCTCCGTCTCTCACTCCCCCTGCTTGTGTTCCCTCTCTCGCTGTGTTTCTCGCTGTCACATAAATAAAATCTTTAAAAAAAAAATCAGCTCGCATTTATCATGTATCCAACACTGTTTTAAGTGCTTAGGTGGATTAACTCACATGATCCGGACAGAACAGGAGGGAGGTACTCTTACTGTCATCCTCATGTTACAGATGAAGAAACCTAGAGGGAAAGAACCCAGGTAGGCTCTAGGACCTGCACACTTACCCACGGAGAGGCCGGATAGACTCCGCCCCTTGGTGGAGAGGAGTGCCAGCGCTCTTGAAGAGCATGTGGGAAAGGAAATATTGTTGGGGCCATTTTTGGAAAATACAATCTACCACAGAAAGTCACCGGACACACAGGGAAACAGAAGCTCCATCTTCCTTCCCAGGGGGATGACTGGCCTCTGTTTTACACATGGACAGAACCCAGTGGTCATGCCTTCCAGCCTGGAGTCTGGAAGTCTGGCCTGCCCCTTCTGTCCTCTGCTCTGAGAGACCCATTCCTGCACTGCCAGGCTTGGCTATGGCAATTCCAGGTAGGATGGAGGGGGGTTTGACTCAATTCGCAGCTACATGCTTCCTTTCCTCTGGGATGGTGGATGGGAGAGCATGCATCCTCAGCTCCTAGACACACCTCTCTGGGGTCTCTCTCAAGGACAGAGCCCTGGGATCTGATTGGCTGAGCCCCAATCATGAGCTCATCTCTGATCTAGTCAGCAACAGGGGGCGGGGCCACCTTATACACTAAGCTGAGTTCCCATGGGTGGAAGGTTCTCAGGAGAGGAGGTTGGGAGCTGGAAAAATAAATACCTTCCAAGTGTCTATTAATACATATTGGCTTCTGCATTAGATTTTGTTTACGGGCTTGTGAATTATTTAATTTCTTTTGCTCTCCACAACCAACCCATCAGTAGTCCTCCAACAAGTACCCTAAATCAATACCCTTGGCTCCCTCTCTCTTGCCCCCAGCTGCATCCAGGCCCACATCCAGGCCCACATCCCTGCCATGAATGCTTCAGCCCCTCTCTGCTCCCAGGTCCATTCCTGCCTCCTTCCAGCTCATCTCTGCCCAGCAGGCCAAGGGGATCTCTCCTCTGCTTATGGCCCTGCCCACAGTGGCCTCCCCTAAAATCTGGAATCCTGATTGAGGCCACTGCCTGCACCTTCCACCTCTTCATTCACTCTGGCCACACTGATATCTGTTCTGTTTCTCCAATATGCCAAGCTCAGTCCTGCCTTGAGATTTTCCACTTGCCATTTTCCTTGCCTGTGATACCCTAACCCATTTTGCCATGTAGTCTTTCGAGTTTCAGTTCAGACTTCATGGTATGCCCTTGGGTAGGATAAAGGGCTGCAACAAAAAGACCCTGAAATGTGCAATGGCTCAAGTGCACTAAAAGTGTATTTCTCACTTGTAGAGTGGTTGTGCCAGTGCAACGTGGCTCTCCCCCAGGTGGTGATGCTGGGATCCAGGGTCTTCTATCCTGGAAACTTTTTGTCCCTTGCTTTCAGCCAGGGGAAAAGGAAAGCATGGGGGAAGCTCAACCACATCTGAAAGCCTATATTTGGAAGGAGCACCTACCACTTCTGCTACCCATCCCAGTGGCAGGGAACGACCAGGTCACATGGCCACCCCCAGATGCAGAGAGGCCTGGGAACTATTGCCTAAGCTTGGGCAGCTCCAACCATATACCAGCAAAGGGAAATACGATTTTACAGACACCAGACTACCTTGGCCACGGGCACCTTCTCAGAAAGGCCCTGCCTCCCCAACCATCCCATCCAAAAAATATTCCTTCCATTACTCTACATCTCACATCCCTAATTTTTTTTTTTTAGATAGAGATGGGAGGTAGAGTGAGAGGGAGAGAGAATATTAAGCAGGTTCCATACCCAGGGCAGAGTCCCATTCAGGGCTTCATCCCACAACCCAGAGATCATGACCTGAGCTGAAATTGAGTCAGATGCTTAACTGACTAAACCACCCAGTGGACTCTCATATCCCTCTTTGATTGTCTACATATACATAATACATTCATCTGCTTGTTTACTATCTTCATCCCCTTCTAGAAGGTAAGTTCCATGAGGGTGGAAACCTTATTTAACTAGTTAACACCATATTCCTGGTACCTACATCAGTGTTTGGTCAGAGAAGATATTTAATGGTGCTTGTTGAATCAATGAAAGGACAAATAGTTTCCATTTTACTAGTGAGGGCACAGAGGAGACCAGGGACTTCGCGAACAGGAAATGCTTGGTCCAGGAGCTTAGCATATGTAGGAACTCTGCTCATTCCAATTGGAGCTCTGCTCCAATTCCATTCCATCTCCACTGTCAATCTTAAGTTTGCAGATTTCAGGGGGAGGCTAGGCTACAGTCTGTGAATTGGGAGACCTGAGTTTGAGTGTGACTCTGTCCTGACTTCTGGGTATGTCCTGCTTCTCTTCTGTGTGGGCCTTGGTTTCCCAGCCTACAAGATGGAGGTGGCTCACCAGGTTGGTCCAAGAAACTTCTACATTCCCCATGGCTCAAGACTAGAAGACCACCCCAGAGAACATCTGTACCTTCTTTTTCCAACTGCTGACCTTTGGGAGAAGGGTTCCCTCCCCTTCTTCCTCTCACTCTGAGGGCTTAATAAGGCTTAATGAGGGGCCTGGGTGGGCCCAGCTCCTCAGTGGCCACCAGCCCATACTTCCACCCAAGGGCCGGGGTAGGGGAGCATGGCTAATAACAGGGTCCTGGTAGAGGGTGAGTTTTCAGCCTTGGCTGGCCTTTCTGGGCCTCTATTAACAGACCACACAGGGAAATGTCTTCCCAGGGCCCATGATTTTCAATTTTCCACTGGAAAAGGCAACTCGGGGGTGGTAGCCAAAAGGCCAGATACTTGTCGCCTGTGCTTCTCTCAGTATATTCTAGGGTCTTCCCTTCTAGCTACCTACCCTTTCTTCCACCTTTCCACTGACCCAATCATCTACCCACGCAAGCATCCAAGTATCTTCCCAGTTATACACACGTCCATCTTTCCATCTAACCATCTACCAATTTGCCCTTCCCCCAACCCATAAGCCAGCATCCACCCATCCTTCCACCTACCCACCTGTCTACTCCCTATTCATTCATTCTCTGTCCATCCATCCTTTCACCCATCGACATATGCCCCCATCTATCTGTCCTTCCAACACAACGTGGGTTATCCAAGGTCTATCAGGCATCAGTTGTGTACCTTGGACTATGACAGAGATAAGTAAGTCATTCATTCCATTCCTTTCAGGCTTTTTGTCATGTGATGACAAGTACATAGCCAAAAGTATTACTTTGTTGGCTATCAGACTTAGGTTAGAATCTGAGCTCTGCCTTTGTGACCTTAGACAATTTCATGCAATGTTATAATTATGTTTATTTTTGAGCATCTACTTTATGTAGGCTTTTTGCTAACCACTTTATAAATGTTGTCTCATTCAAATCTTTCAGAAGCTCTTTGAGACAGCCCCCATACTTCTCATTTTATGAAGGGGACATTTGGCTGGGCCACCACATAAAGTAGTGAAGGTTGTGCATTGCATAACTCCTGGAGGCATTTTTCACATCATCATCTATGGTAGGAGTATCAAGATTAGAATTCAGATCTAGCTGGCTCCCAAATCAGCAATCTTTCTGGAACCCTGCTGTCCATGGGTACCTAAATGCACACTGCCCCCTCAAGTCACTAAAGTATAATCCCAGGAGTCTAAGTGTAAGATAAGCCTTTTCCAAACTCTGGCCTTTGTTTCTCTGAGTGGAGTGAAAGAAGAGGGAAAAAAGGGAATAGAAGATGCTAATTCTGTGACATGATAGAAGTGGAATCTTTGAGACATGGCCAGAGCTGTGGATGGGGAAATTGAGTCCTGGAGAGACCCCCAGAATCTGAGGCTTAGAGATACTCTGATGTTAATGATAAACAGTGGCACTGACTGAGTACTTCCTCTGAGCTAAGGCCACGTGGTGCCCTAGTTTCCATAACTCCACAGTGGGGATTAATAACAGCACCAGACTTATGGTTTTGCTGAAAAGATTGAAGAAGACACGCAAAAGGCCTAGAATCATGCCTGCCATGAAGAAAGTGCTCAATAAATGTTACTTCCCATTATTCAGAACAACCGCCATGAAGCCCTGTGAGGTCGGAGTGTTTTCTTCCCTCAGGCCCAGCTGGTCTGAGGTCATGCACACAGGCTGCTTTCTGTCTCCTCAGATAGACCCAGATGAGTTTTCTCTGAGTGTGATTTTAATTAAAGCCAATGCTGCCAAGTGTCAGGCTGTCGGAGAGGGTGTCCTGGAAGGCCTCCTGAGACTGGCATTCTCCTTGTAATTATGCTGCACCAAGTCCGAGTTTGAGCAGATGTTGCTTGGGAAGCACTTCAGAGTTTGGGCTCTAGTGCCAGACGGAGCTGGGTTCGAAGTCAACCTTTGCCCCTTCCTAACTGAGAGTATGATTTCACCTTTGTGAGGCTGGCTTATCCTCCACAAACTGGCCTAGCAAACAACAGCTGCCTTGCACACAGCAGGGAAACATTGGCTGCCTACTACCCCAGTACTCATTCCCCCTTCTTCTTTTGGTTTGGATAGCCTTCTCCTGCTCTTTGGTCAGTGCAACCTGGGGATACTCCCCAGGCCTTAGCCCATCAGGGTGTTGTACTCCTTGGCCACAGAGACTGGTTCAGGGCGGGCGTATGACTACATTAGTTCAAGAGGACCCACTGATGCCGCCATCTTGCCTCCACAGGGATCCTGGGCATGAAGCCAACTCTGAAGGATGCTGAGCAGCAAAATGGAGAGAAACTTACAATGATATCATTGGAGCTCTTAGACCTCACCCCATTTGAAGCTCTAGCCTGGGCTTTCCAGTCCAGCAAACCCCCTTTTTGCACAAGAGGTTTGTCCACAACCAGAGGAGTCAAATGATACAAGTCCACGGCATTTTAGTGGCAGGATGGCATCGCTCGCATACACAGTCGTCCTTAGGCCTCATTTGGTTTTGTGCTGCACACTTGGGCAAGCCTGGTTCCCTGAATTTGGGGTTCTGGTGGGGTCCACATGCTTTTGTTTCAGAAAATTTTTGCTTTGATGGTATTTTTAATTAGGGACTTTTGCAGGCCTCTTTGTGTGGGCTTGCACACTCTGCTCCAAGAAAGTTTAGGAACCATCCCCAGGATTAATGAGCGGGTGATATGGGGGTCTTGGGGTAAGAGAGAACCATGGTGTCAGTAAGACTTTACCGAGGAAGCAGGGCTGGGCAGCCAGGGGAAATGGGCAAGTGTGGGAGATTCAGAGGAGAAAGAAGGAGAAGGAAAGGGATACAGTACAGTGCAGGGCACGGAAGTGAAGACAAGGATGGAATTTTGAGTCATGGTGCTGGTAGAGGCTCTAGGTCACAGAGTTCAGTAGGGTTCAACCTCC
>PITA01012092.1:0-63658 GCA_004023965.1 Spilogale gracilis | reverse complement strand
GGTACATATATACAATGGAATACTATGCCTCCGTCAGAAAGGATGAATACCCAACTTTTGTAGCAACATGGACTGGACTGGAAGAGATTATGCTGAGTGAAATAAGCCAAGAAGAGAAAGTCAAGTATTGCATGGTCTCACTTACTTGCGGTGCATGAGAGGCAAACTGGAGGACAGTGGCAGAAGGAAAGCAAATGGGGACTAGGGTAATCTAGGGAGGGAAAAGAAACAACAGAGACTTTGAACACAGAAACAAACTGAGGGACTTGGAGGGAGGGGGGTGGAGGGATGGGAGAGCCTGGTGGTGGGTACTGGGGACACCTAAAGCGTGGAGCACTGGGTGTGGGGAATGGGGAATGAATCTTGAAACACTGGAAAAAAAAAATTTTAGTAACAATAAAAAAAAAAAAAAAAAGATTCCTCTCACGTAAAACTGACATGCCTTAGGGAAAAGATCCACAGATACTGTCTTTGGAAATTCCCCAAGGAAACCACAAGCTCACCCCTGATTGCCATGGCAGGGCGGCTACATGGTGGGGAAGCCCTGCCCACCTATGACAGTAGCCAACTCACTTTTCAGTGACTCACCATTAAATAGGAACAGAGAGCAAAGGATCACCAAATAGTTACGTTTCTAACACAAAAGTCAGGCACCTACATAAACAGGAAAAAAGAAACTGACAGTGCAAGAAGGAAATAAATAAATAAATAAATAGATAGATAGATGGCTTTAATGTCCTCAGAAACAGAACAGAAAAAACAGATGAGAATGCTACTAAAATGCACACAAAGTAAAAAAAACAAGAAAGAGCTCTTGAAAAATAAAGACAACAGAACTTCAGAAGGGTTAAGATAAAGTAGAGAATGTCTGTCATGAAGTAGGGCATTAAAGCAAAGAGACAGGAAAATTAGACAATTAGAGGAGAAACAAGGAGGTTCCACTGAACTCATAGGAATTCAAAGGAAGAAAAGAGAAAAGCAAGGCAGGGGGAGAATATGATCAAAAAAGCATAGTGAGGAAATTTTCCAGAACTGAAGGACATTAATTTTTTTAGATTGAGTGTTCTTCATAATGGCTGAAATTAATAGAGTGCCATAAAAGGAACATCCTAAAATCTTTTGGAGGTTGTTTAAAACAAAACAAAACAAACAAGCAAACAAAAGGGGAAAAAGATCACCTGTAAAGACAGGAATCAGAATAGTGTAACTTTTTTTTTTTAAAGATTTTGTTTATTTATTTGACAGACAGAAACACAGCTAGAGAGGGAACACAAACAGGGGGAGTAAGAGAGGGAGAAGCAGGCTTCCCGCCGAGCAGGGAGCCTGATGTGGGGCTCGATCCCAAGTCTCTGGGATCATGACCTGAGCTGAAAGCAGTTGCTTAACTAAGCCACCCAGGCGCCCCTAGCGTAACATTTTTAATAACAACTGTAGAACCTAGAAAGTAATGGTACACTGGCTTCAAAATTCTCAGGTCATGCATTTTACTACCTAGAAGCCAGCCAAGTTACCATTCAAGTGGGAGAGAAAAATATTTTCAGATATGCTAAGTGTCTAATAAATTGGTCTCCCCTGTCTCCTTTCTCAGAAAGATATTCCATTAAAAAGAAAAAGTAAACCATGTCTTTCTGCAAATTACTAGCTGTCAGCAAACTATGGGTCCAACACAAGGGAAATGAGAACTACCAGGAAAATGACAGCAGGTGACCCCAGGACACCAGCTGCGCAGCAGGCCCCCAGAGCAGGCAAGCTACCCTGACTCCAGGAGGAAAGAAATGTCCAAGAAAAAGGCATCAAGAAGAATGTCAGAGTTCCATCCGAAAACAGGAAGACTAGAGAAAAAAGTACACAAGTGAGGGGCTACTCTCCAGCTAGCACAAGAAGGCAATACAGTCACTGCATTTAACAAGTGCTTCGGCTGTGGGCCACAGTTCCCTGCTCCCAAGGATGACAACCAGAGCTGAGAGCGGGCCACACACCGAGTGGAGGGGAGAGGCGGCAGTGCACGCATGCGGGATGACAAAGGAAGACACTTACATCTTCACCTTCCATGCTAAAATGGCTGTGTATAAAGAGTACTTCGGAAGATGGAGGAAAGCCACAAAAAAGAATCCAAGACTCAAGAGTGGTTGCCTGGGGAAGAGGACTGAGGTGTAAGGATGAGCGAGAGTTCCGGGCACATATTTCTTATTATAAGTCTTGCTTATTAAGATTTTTAAAAATCGACACAGGATGTTACTTGAATGGGGAAAAAGTTGAAATTTTAAACTATGAAGACAAAAGCAAGGGGCGCAGGAAATGGCAGGCGAAACAACTTGCAAGAACTGACTGCAGCGGGAAAACGAAAGGGAGGCAGCTGGCCCGCAGCGAGCTCTGCGCTGTGCAGGTGGGAGCGGGAGGGGCGCTTCCTGGGACAGCTGTGGGCACAGGCTGTGTGCTGAGGGAGGGGCGGCGCAGGAGAGGGGCGCAAGGGCCGATAAGAAATTTATAGCCACAGAATCCAGAGATGTAGAGGGCCAATCAGGAAACTGAAAGAACTAAAGAATAAGCATTGCAATGCCCCAAATATCCTTTCACCTGCGTATCTGTTTGGACCACAAATACTGGCTCTTTGGGAAGCAACCCATCCCCTTATGGAACTAGACACACTTTGATTTTCTCTGTGTTTAGGTTTTAAATTATGAAATTATTATGAAACACACAAATAAAAAAATACAAAAAACAATGATCATCTAGGCATCCGCTCTTCAGCTCGTTAAAATGTTAACATTTTTGTCATATCTGCTTCTAATTTGTTTAAAGAAATAGACATTATGGACATAGCTGAAACCCTTTGGGGACCATTCCCTAACCCGATCCCCCTCGCTGCCTCACAGCAGGTAACTATCAACCCACACTAGACATTTACATTCTCCATCCACTTCATCTCTAAAATGAGAGCATTGCTTTGAATGAATTCTGATACCCCTTTGCTGGTGTCTTAGGATTCAGGAGTACGACATCAAGTTCTGGAGGTCCAGCAGTGGAAGGGCAGAATGTCCCCCACAGTCGTAAAGCATCTGCTGCTTCCTATTTAGTTCTTTTGGAGCTTCCTGATTGGCCCTCTATATCTGTAGATAAAAGCATCTTTGCTGTAAAGTCTGATGGTTATCTCAGAGAAGACACTTGCGCGATTATTTGAGCTGTAAGCCCAACGAGCCAATAATTCGTGGAATGCCACTTTTACTTGAAAGAACAACTGACAAATTCGTTACTTGGACTTGGTTATTTGGCAGACATTTTCTCTACAATGAAGTGAGAAGTTCATTTCTGGAAAAACAACTGACAGTACTTATTGCCAAGGACAATCTTCAAGCTTCCAAATGAACATCAAAATTTTGGAAAACTCGCTTCCACCGTGAACTTGAGAACTTTCCAATACTTAAAGATTTTTCTGATGAGATCAGTGGTGATATTAACAACTGCATGTCTTGAAATTGCATAATAAAATGAGCTAACATTTGGAATAGCTCCATTATCTAATGAACCAGTATTTCCCAAATGACCAATAATTAAGGCAATGAAACACGGGCAAGAACCCATTCAAAGTGCAAGAAAGGTCAACAGAACCTAATGTAAAAGAAACTTCTTTAGGTTTAACAACAGGGTTTTAGATTCCACACTGGGACTAACATTTATGAAATGACCACCTGTCAAGTTTTGGGATAGTATCAAAGAAGACTATTCACAATTGTCTCAAAAGGCAATTAGAATGCTCTTCTCTTTTCCTGTAACACATAGCACAAACTTTATAATAAACACTTAGTGGGTTATTCTTTTTGGATATTAAAAACCAGGAACACATAATCACAATGATAAGTTACCAGAATTTAATCTTGGATCATTATCAGTCATTTAGAACAAGTGAACAATTCATTATTTATTTAAAAGTTACGTTCTTTTGCAGTTATAGTCTCATATATCTGCAACAAATACATAAGTATCAGAGACTTAATTCACCACAGAATCAAGAATGAACATTGCTCTACAAAGGAAATGAATATAGTAAATTCTTAAAACTGTTTTAAGTACAAGCAAATAAAGTCCTTCTCTCCAGTTATATGGCAGACTGATTTAACATTTGACTCTCACACACTAAACCACCCAGATGACCTGCTACTAGTGGATTTAAACCTTAGTTCTTAAACTGGTAGAGAAATGTCTTTTCACAGAAAAAACTGACTTTTTATAAATTCCCAAAGAAATAATTTAATCTGACCAAACCTCTGTAGTTCAGAGGTAACACACTGAGTAACAAACTTTTCACAGACCCCTCTGTACATCAGTTAGGAAACAGAAGGGCTTTCAAGAGAAATATTTTTCTTACACAAATCTGTCCAGTTAATGAATATCATAAATCATTTGTTTCAAGGCAGGGACCCTTAAAAAAAATTCCACAATAAAACTGATGATGTCTTCACTTTCATCAAGTCCCATTACCCTGCCCTCTGAAAGAGAAAGGTTACACACTATAGCTTTTTAAGTCAGAATATTCAAGTAACAGTTAGAAGCTACTCGTTGCTGCGTGCTCACCTTTGCAGTTCATTGAGCCCCCTGGCAGTTGGCAGGCAGGGATTCTGCCTTAGGAAGTTTTGTTTTAAGTTGAGATGAGTGAGGTCTTGGCTGTAGAAGAGGTTGGCAGGCAGATGCTCCAGGCTACAACACGAGAGGTCCACTGAGCTAATGCGCTGAGATGCAACCTGGAGGGGGATAAAACCCAGCCTGATTTTAATACCATCCACTTATCCTACAGATGCCCTCCATGGACAGAAACACGATAACTCCATTGAGAACACAGACATATTGTACAAGTGGCACTAGTAGTCCAAATATAAACCAGGAGACTATCTACTTAATATAGAACTGAGCCAAGTACTGTAAAAGCCGGAAACAGCGTCTGGGCCGGGAAGGGATGCACAGTGACCCGGTACAGAGACAACTTACAAAAAGCACAGATTATGCTATTGGGTTCAGTGATACCGGTAATCTCCTCCAACCGCAGGGGTTAAGTTCCTGAAAATGTTCACGGTAAGAGAATTCAGAGCTAAATAATACAAGACTCCAGAGGAACTACAGGGCTAGGGGATGGACACTAAGTAAGGTCTAGATGGAACCTACCAAAGCCCTTGTATATACTGATCTAACACAGCACAGATCAAGAAACATGGTATTGCTGGCCTTAGGCGTCTTTAACAGGCAGGGCAGCGCACCCGCCGATTCCACTGCCTGCTCGCTCTCAGCTGCTTGGGTTGTCTCACCTGCAAAGCTTCAATGAGATGCTTATAAACTCACTGGGTGTTGCTTCATGCAAGTATTCTAAGTAAAATTTATTTTATGTCTGAACTGTTTGTCCACATATTCAAAGCCTTCCTGGTTGAATGACTGTGACCGTGGCGAGAGTCCCAGGGCCACAGACCAACTAGACAGAGCACTGGATGACCTATGTTTCTCCAACACTTTCTCCACTATTCCAAGTCATGTGGTGCCACCTCGGGCCTCTGCGTGGGGCTTCAGCCCCTCCTGCATACACCTTGGCTCCTTCTCTCCCCAGACAGGCCCCGTGAATACTATTCTGAGATGTGGGTTGATTCTCCCTCGTGTTCTTTATCTTTACCCAAAGCTTTATGGCAGAAACGCCACTCCTTATCTGTGATCAGTCCAATGTCCTTTTGTATTACCCAACTCCAGCTTTCTCTTTCCCAATTACAGAAGGCAGCAGGGCATGGTCCTCAAGACCATGCCTCTGAGGTCCGTGTGCGGTTTTATGCGCCAGCTTCCTCACTTAGGAGCTGACAGGACATGACCTCCTGAGCCTCCTAAGCTGCAGTCTTTTCATCTATGGAAGGGGTGTAAGGGGGACGCAGACATCTACAAGCTGGTACGGAAACAGCATTCAATATGCGGGGAGTGCTGGTACTCCTGCTATTAGTATCGCTACTACTGCTAAACAGAATGATTCACACCTTACACCTACTGAGATCCAAATTCTCCTGAAGCTAAAAAGGTATTCAGAGGTAAATGTGCATAAGACCTATTCTGCTGATGGCACATTTGAGGTTAGAAAGAAATTACTGTGCATGAGAACTAAGGGGAGAGTGGGGGTAAAAACAGCCTGGCAGGCCTCAACTCAAAAGACTTTACAGGGATGCCTGGGTGGCTCGGTAGGTTAAGTGTCTGCCTTCGGCCCAGGGTTCCAGAATCGAGTCCCACATCAGGTTCCCAGCTCAGCCCAGAGTCTGTTTTCCCTCCGCTGCACTCTCCCTGCTTGCGCTCACATGCTCTCTCTCTTTCTCTGACAAATAAATAAAATCTTAAAAAAAGGGGGGGGCGGGTCTTTACACAAGAAGTCTGAGTCAGCACTTTAGCAACTCTATCTTTCCTTGAATTTTCACTATTAGATAAAAGAAGAAATTGTTTTCCACAAAAAAGAAAAAGAAAGGGAGGGAGGGAGGAAAAACAGAGCCAAATCATCCATATACACTAAAAGATGTGAGAAGAGCCAGGACGAATGTAATGGACTTGAAAGGCAGGTGTGAACGCTCCCAGGAACCTGTTTGCAGGAAGAGAGGGTGCACACACGAGCACATAAGGGCGTGCCAGGCCTTCTATCCCTGCCCGACGACAGTACACAAGGCACACACGGTCTCCCTGAATGAGCACACGTCAAGAGGAGAGGGAGACTAGGCAGCACATGATAATGGTTACAGTAATCCTAAATGCATCATCTAAGAAGTCACAGGAGGTTTTCCCAAGGACCTAATGTCCAAGCTCAAACTTGAAACTCAAGTGGAAATCTGTGTTTTCGTCCGCTCTGAATTCTTTTCCCCTATCTTCCTCTAGCAATCCTTTAGGATCCTGGGATCCTGCCAGAGCTTGGAACAAAGCATGTTGAGCCCCTGGCTACAGGGACAGGCATGTACTCCTGGCTTGGGCAACCAGAGTACCCCCTCCACTGAGCCCACGGACTGACCCAGCAGGTACTGGCTTGTATTCCCAGTGAGGCTAACCAGAGGTCTTCTCTGGGATTTATATATTTGGAAGCCAGGAGAGAGAGAAAACACACATACACACAGGACTCCATATATAGCTATAGAGAAATAACTATGAACCACATAAACCCTACGGTGGTCACATGCCCAAAATAAATGATAGCAATTGCTTCTGTATGGGTAGGAAGGGGAAAGGAAATAAGAATGGGAAGATAAGAGATTTGGAATTTATCTGAAACAATTATTTCCTTATAAGAAAGGCAATGGAAGATAGGAAGGAACTTTCGAAATGTGTTAACAACTGGGGAAGACAAGTACAAGGAAACTGTAATGTTATCCTTTGTGCTCTTCTGTATGCATGTGCATATGTGCTTACTTTGGGGAAAAAAATGTAAGTTCAATTAAAATTTCAGTTAAGGAAGAAAATGGATGAGAGCAATCTTCCAGCTTTCCTTACATTTAGTGTTCTACTAGGTGGTACACCAGGGACAACTGTTCCTCCCATCACCAAGGGATCCCCTTAATCCACTGTAGTGGACTGAAGAGTGGCCCCAAAAAAGGAGGTTAAGGCAGACAAAAACACAGATTTCCACATCCCAGCGCCTGGAATCTGTAAATACCATCTTGCGTGGCAAGAGTGAATATTACCTTATATGATGAAATATGTATCCTTATTAAGAGAGAGGCAGAAGGAGTTTTGAGATAGAAGAACAGAGTCGATGTGACCATATGGGGGCAGAGACAGGAATAATACGGGCCCCATGCTAAATAATGTTCAGAGTCACCAGACGCTGGAAGAGGCAAGGAATGGATCCTCCCCTAGAGCCTTCGAAGGACTCCGGTTCTGCCTACACCTTGATTTTGGACTTCTGGCCTCCAGAACTGCATAAATTTCTGTTGTTTTAAAGTCACCAAGGTTTTGTTAATTTGGAAACTAATACACCCTTCATAATATTTTCCAGAGTACTTTTCATTTTCATTCATTCAGCATGTTTATTGATTACTTCCTACATGCTGATTACTGACCTAGGTAAGCATTTGGTAGGCTTCAGTAAACAAAATTAAGATCCCTGTCTTCGTATGTTAGTAAACTGTATGTTAAAAATTGCCAAATACTATGGAAAAAAAAATAGAGAAAGGAACAGGGGGTCAGGACTATTGGAAAAGTGGTAGGTTCTACTTAAATAGGTTGGTCAGGGTGCGCCCCACTGAACAGGTGACATTTAGACACAAAAGGCATGAGGAAGTTAGCTGAAAGGATTTATCTAGAGGAACCTCCAGGAAGAGGAAGCAGCTAAGGGTAAAGGCCTTAAAAACAGATGTGCCGGGCCTGTTGGAGAGACGTCATGAAGCCCAGTAAGGTAAGGGGAACATGACCTGTACTAAGATCAGAAAGGCAAGGGGGTAGGGGTAGGCAGCAGCTCGGGTGGGGCCTTTTAGGTCACTGTAAACACTGTGGCTTTTAATGTGAGCGAAATGGGAAGCATGGAAAGGTTATGAAAATCTGTCTCTAGACTGTAGCTCTGTAAGGAGCCTATTTTGTTCACTGATAGACCTTGATATGCTGAGCACCTGGTGAGACCCTTGAAAAAATGTTTGTCAGAAGAATGGCTGGGGCACCTGAGTGGCTCAGTAGGTTAAGCCTCTGCCTTTGGCTCAAGTCATGATCTCAGAGTACTGGGATGAAGCCCCATGCTGGGTTCTGCGCTTGCACTCAGCAGGGAGTCTGCTTCTCCCCCTCTCTCTGCCTGCCTCTCTGCCTACCTGTGATCTCTCTCTCTCTGTCAAATAAATAAAATCGGAAGAAGGAGGAGGAGGAGGAGGAGGAGAAGAAAGAATGGCCACTGGACTACTTTCCAACCCTTCCTTTCTCACCAGCTTGCATTTGACCCACCTAGTGTATTCTGTCACATGGAGACTACTTTGAAGAAGACAAATCCCATTTTGACAGAGGCATCACACTAAATACTCTCCTTGGACAACTGAAAGATAATGATTAAATGTCAAGTGGTATTTGATTTCTTTCCTCATTCTGGACCACAAGCAGCTGCTGTTGGAAACACGGGGTAAGAAGCCACATTAGCAAGGTGATAATAAGCAAGAGCAGGGTGTGCGGGGGCCAGAGCAGGGCTGGAAGAGCTACAGCAAGAACAGAAAGGATGGCAACAGGGCGCTGGCTGCCAAGGTGCCCACAAGAGCTACCATAGGCTGCCCTTTCACCCAGTCTCCGCAAGAGAGAGATTGAACTGCTCCCGCCCAGAGCAGCCTGGGTGCACAGGGATATGCCACAAAGAGATCTGCTTGAATCCCATGGGAGAAAATGATCACTTGGACTGTCCATATATGTGGCCCCTATTAAAACTAGGATCCTTCACAGGAAAGACCTAAATAAGTAATAAAAATAAATCAGAAATCCACCAACCTATCCCTCAGAGCAAGTAGCCTTTTAGCACTCTTTTCTTCAAAGTAGTAGGAATAACAATAATACCAGCTAATATTTCAGGTGCTTCAATTGTAGAAAGTCCTCTTTTAACTGCTTTAGCCATCCTATTTTAACCTTCACAATAACTCAGTGTGGCAATGACTTATCCTCATTTCAAAGATGAAGGGTAATCTGAGTCACAGAGCGCGGCCCATGGTCATACTGAGCACTAGCAGACCCTGAGTTTGAATGACACTTGTAACTCCCATGATAAAAAATAATCTAACCCCTCAGACCGCAGCAAAGATGATCAGATATCATTCCTTAAGAGATGTGCAAGCCTCAGGAATGGCAGTGACAAGGCAGTGACTAAAGACAGTTCCCTTCGAGAAAAGCAGAGAGCATCTGCTGGCCACAAACAGACTTCAAGGAAGGGCTGACACCCGGTGGGATACCATTCCTTGACATCATGGGCTCTGCCCACTCCTGTCTACACAGCTTGTCCACCTGGGCCGCGGAGATGCCACCTGGTGAGCACCTCATTAAATTTTATTTATTTATTTGTTCATTTGTTTATTTAAGATTTTATTTATTTATTTATTGGACAGAGAGTGAGTACAAGCAGGGGGAAGAGCAGGCAGAGGCAGAGGGAGAGGCAGGATCCCTACTGAGCAGGGAGCCCAATATGGGACTTGATCCCAGGATCTGGGGACCATGACCTGAGCCGGAGGAAGATGCTTAAGTGACTGAGCTACCCAGGCACCCCAAATTTTAAAAGGTTATAGGAAAAGTTTAAAAGGTTATAGAAATTTAGAAAGTGAAAGAAAAAGGCACATGCAGAAATAGCCTCAAATCTTTGTCACAGAATACAAAATCCTTCTGGCAAAAGCTACTGTACTTCTATGACACCTCCCAACATCAGGGCAGTGCAGGACACAAAGCCGAGACCCAAGCAACTTGACAAGCTGGACAAAGGGCACAGTTGTAACAATCTTCAGGGTATACGAACGGTTCTACCACTTCCGAGCCACGTGGCTCTGGATAAGTCAGGTCATCTATCTGTTCTCTGTTCCCTCATCGCTGAAGTGGAATAGACAGTGCGTGCCCTGATGAAATTCAACGAGCTGCTGTAAATAGTACTTTCCTCATTTTAAAAAAGTCAGGAGAGGCTCTGCAGACCAAGTACCCCTTGACCAACACCCACAGCTGCGCATAGAACAAACCCACAACCCACAAAAAAGGATGACAGCACGAGCAACTGTGAGAGGATTGGTTCAGTGTTAACTGTGCATGGGGCAAATCAGTGCTAATCTGGATGAATAGCAAAAGTTTTTCCTAAGGCTGAGAGTTGGGGAACTAAATGGGATTTCCCCTCATGAACCTACATATTCCGGAAGACACATAAAAGTGAACATGAATTCCAGCCACCCTCTCAGGTTGCCTTCTTTTCCAAATTACTTGTAAACATGTGGGGGGGTCGGGTGAGGGAAAGTTCATTTGGCCCTCAAAGTATTCCCCCCGAAGTACATTGCAGGGTAAACATAAAAATGATAATATGAACGACAAACTTTTCAGACTACCTGCTGTGCTTCCAGATATTTCTAACATGCTACTCTGCTCAAGACTCCCCTCAGCTGTTTCTGGGCAAGCCTTTAGGGCACTTACGTCAAAACTGGTCTCGGCTCTGAATCTAGCTGAGTTGCATTTCTAAACCAAGATATCTCTCCTATCCTAACCAGTCCTCGCTATGCTTTTGAAATTATCATCATCCCTTGTAACAGGACTGTCCTCTGTTTTATTCCCATTATTCCCGATGTTCACTTAGTGAGCAACCATCCTTTATTAGCAAGGGAAAGTTTAGGAAAACATTCATGTGACTTTTTTTTTAAAGAGATTTTATTTATTTATTTGACAGTGAGAAACACAGCTAGAGAGGGAACACGAGTACGGGGAGTGAGAGAGGGAGAAGCAGGCTTCCTGCCGAGCAGGGAGCCCGATGACGTGGGACTTGATCCCAGGACTCTGGGATCGTGACCTGAGCCGAAGGCAGTCGCTTAACCAACTGAGCCACCAAAGCACTCCTCATGTGACTTTTTGTTGTTGTTGTTACCAATATCTTTAGTGAAGGGGCATTTATCCTCATTATGTGCCAAACATGCTCAAAATTAAGCAAAATGACCTTGAAAGTCTTGGTCAAAGCAGCTGAAATAGCACGAGTAATTCTGCGTGTGTGAAGTGAAAGACTGCTGCACCAGCACAGTGAGTCATTAATTGCGCTGGGCTAGCCTTCAGCGGCTTCAGAAGTTATGCCCTGGCTACAGGGATAGTCTCTCGGGAGTTTCTAGACTTCTCTAAAAAATCTTAACCTCTTAACTGACCTAGTTTTAATTCTCACCCTCTAAAACATGCTTTGGGAAGGCATGAGGTGGGAGAATATAAATTTAGAAGATTGCTTATTAATCTTTTAGCTGAGCACTCTAGCAACTTATTTTCAACTCCATCCTTGTCAATAGTTCTATAATACTTTATATCAAACCAAAGTTTCCAATTTTAATAAATTTCAAATTATCACTGCTCTATGACATGTGATCGTTTCTTTAAAAAAAATTTCTACAAATATGTAAGAAATGCCTTAAACTGACCTTAGATCTTGTTTGCAATGACATCTCTTTTCTTGATCCTGTACTAACACTACCATTTTATAAAATCTGTTCAAAAACAGATGAAGAAAACTTTTGTATAAAACTAATTACAATATATGCATTAAGAAGAGCTACTTAATAATAATTAATAATTAGTAATTAAAATACACTAACAGGAGCAAAGCAAGGTGCTGATGTTGTTAAAGCACTTTTAAAGCAACAGGCTGTAACAATATAGAAAAAACAATACTGAGAAATTTAGAGTAAAAGCTCCACCTAAGCATCCCAACCTCTCTTTGCCAGGGGAATGGAAGAGATGTGGACGAATGAATCCTTCAACGTATGTTTATCTTTCGCCTCTATGAACCAGGCATGAGGCTTGGTCCCAGAGAGATGGGCCATACTTGGCCATCTGGTCCCTTGGGACACAGACACCTACACAACCATAATTCGAGAAGGTGTGCACAACAATGTGGTGAGAGCACCCAAAGCAGAGAACACAAACCTCAGAGCAACCCTGTGACAATCCCAGCACCCAGACTCCCCTCCCTTGCCCAGGCACGTGGGCAGACTTGCACACGACAGCCAAGAGCAGACAGAAGTCTTGTATTTGTCCAGGGAGCTCGGGGCACGGGCTCCTCTGGAAATGCAGACCCGGTGCCACCTTTCCCAGAGCCAGAAGCAACAGGGAAAAACTGCAAGGAGATGGTACCACCAGCCTCCCAGATCACTCCTGGGTCACGCCGGCAGTTATCTCCACTCCACACACACAAACCCCATTGTGTTTCTGAGTAACAACAGAAAAACAGAGCTCGGCTTGGGTGGAGATCAAATCTGAACTCAGAGTTCCTTCCTCATTTCCTTATTGGCAAACTAGGTGTAAACAGTCCCTTTAGACAGCGGCCACCTGAGAAAGTGGCATCTCCCTGACTATGGGGAAAGGAAAAGATGTCCAACCACAAAAGAAACTTAAATTCTAGCCTTCTCATAAAAGAAATGATGTAAATGTATACTTAAATGATTTTACTATTAAAAATGAGCTATTTGTTTTGTATTTTAAGTTCCAAGTCTAACATACAAGGTCCAGCATGTTAGACACAGAGAGGTCATTGACATTTTTCCAATTATTCCGTGATTCCTTACTTTTACGAGATTATAAATCAGACCAGTGGGTAGAAGAACTTAACTCTTCCGAGTAGATGTAGGAAATGCAATGCTCTGGGTTACAAATATTGGGATCTTCCAAGATAAGTAAATATATAATGGAAACTAAACTCTTAAGGAGATAAATATTTACATTGGTCTAAATATCAGACTAACATGATTTAACTTCATAATATGAGCATGACCAGATACAGAGATGGGGTTAATTACATATGGTAAATTCCTGAGACAGCAATACTTGACCAGTTTTTGAAGAATTAGTCACCAGCAGTCCCCTCAACAATAAAATCAATTTAATCTGCCTTGGATGACTCCAAAAGCACCTCAGCTTTCTTGGTCATGATTTAAGAAGGACGATCAGCGCACTGTGGTCACGCTCATGGCCCTAGCAGCGAGCCCCATCCAACGGACTGTGTGACAAACCACCTCTTCTTCTACCCCGAGCTGCTGGGGTGCTGCTGACGACTGTGCAGCTGAAATACTTCCCTTTGACATTTTCAGGACATTTCAGCTGTTATTTGAGTCTTAGTTGGTTTTGTCCCCTCAGGCCACTGTTAAACACTGGAAGCACAATTTAAAGAAAAAAAAGCAAGGAAGCAGAACTTCTTCCCACGTAAAGCAGGGCTGGATACATCATACCTTAGTTCCCTCATCTGCAAAATGGAGATGTGATAGTATTTCCTCCAGAGTCACTGTTTCCTTTTGTTGTAAAGCCTGATGTCCAAGAGTTGTAATGAGTACTTACCTCACAGGGCTGCTATGAAGCACCTACAAGTGTGCTTGGTACAGACAAGTTACCAAAACGTCAGTCATTCCTCCTGGCATTACTGTGGTCACTACTAGATCAACTCCTTAGGCTAAGTGATTTTAGGAACAAAATACATCAACAAGTTGGGGGTAAAAACGAAAATTCTTTTATTTGGCATAGGCCTCATGAATGAGTAACTTTTTTTGGATATAACACGTGAAGCAAGGAAAATGATTATCACAGACTCCGGGCTCACGAGTTGGTACCTACAAGTATGTGTATCGATAAACCAGACACACCCCAACAGAAGCTGAAGAAGGGATCTTGGAACCACATGACAGAAGGACTTGTTGGAACCACCAGAGGTGCTCCTCCTGAAAACAGACTGCTAAGGGATGGGAGAGGGCACAGAAATCATGCTTACTTCAATATTCAGAGGCTATCAAATAGAACTATCCTGGGTTATACCAGAAAGCAAAACTAGATCAACAGGTTGAAGCCGCTGGGAAAGTGAGACGTCAGCTCACTGATAAGGAAGAACCGTCTGGTCAGACACCACAGGTGTCTCAAACACTATAGATGTTTTTAGGAGGGAATAAAGTCTGGGAGTCTGAAGGTCTTTCTGAATCTTGAATTCTAAGCCTCTGCACTAAGAGCACTTGATTGTGGCTACAATTTAAGGTTAAACCAAGAAACACTTAAAAAAAAACCCACCTAATAATTAAGATGATTATTCCAGAAAACTACAACAGGTTATTACTTTTTTGGTGACTATCTTACAAGCGCCCTTTGCAATCTTAAAATAATATGCTGCAACGTTAAAACACAGCCATAAGCCCCTCGCTTGACACCAAGAATGTATTTTACTAAAGAAAAATAACAATATACAGATAAAATCCACATGAGGAACACATTTCTTCTGTTTGCTGAGACCCTGACCTAGAAGTTGTCCCTAGGAGATTGCCTGGCATAAAGAAAAGGTGGGATTAGTCTTCCTTCTTCTCTCCCTCCCTTCCCATGCCTCTCAGGGCAACTCTGTAACTCCAACAAAGTGCAGAAGAAACGGGGAGGGGGTGAGAAGACACAGGGAGGGAAGATGGAGACACAGCAGATCAGTTTAACCCAATCAATGTACAAGCCGGCAGCATTCCATAAAAGCATGTCTCTTTTATTAGGGAAATGGCAAATAAACTAGGTATTTTTTTACTTGTATAAAATTGGATCATAAAACTTTGGTAAAAATAAAACTAAATAGCTTTAAACTGAAATGACTCAGATTCAAGGAAAAACCCCTCTTTTAAGAATATGTTAACTAGGGGGTGCCTGAGTGGCTCAGTTGGTTAAGCGACTGCCTTCGGCTCAGGTCATGATCCTGGAGACCCGGGATCGAGTCCCACATTGGGCTCCCTGCTCGGCAGGAAGCCTGCTTCTCCCTCTCTCACTCCCCCTGCTTGTGTTCCCTCTCTGGCTGTGTTTCTCTCTGTGAAATAAATAAAATCTTAAAAACAAACAAACAAACAAACAACAACTTAATCATAGTTTTATGTTTTACAAAAACAAAATTTAATGCAATCCAAAATAGTTCATATTGTTAGTTTAAATTCAAAGCAGAATTCCTAAATTCCGTAATTTCATAAATTGTTGCTCATATCCATATGGAAAGATTCCATAACATGAACTAACGTGAACTTTTTTTTTTTATTTTAAGATTTTAGTTATTTGACAGAAAGAAACACAGCCAGAGAGGGAACACAAGTAGCGGGACTGAGAGAAGGAAAAGCAGGCTTTCCACTGAGCAGGCAGCCCAATGCAGGGCTCCATCCTGGGACTCTGGGATCATGACCTGAGCTGAAGGCAGAGGCTTAACCAGTGAGCCACCAGTCACCCCCTAACATGAACTTTGATGTAACAAATCCATTACTATGTTAGAAAGTTAGTTATCAGGGCGCCTGGGTGGCTCAGTTGGTTAAGCGACTGCCTTCGGCTCAGGTCATGATACTGGAGTCCTGGGATCGAGTCCCACATCGGGCTCCCTGCTCGGCGGGAAGCCTGCTTCTCCTTCTCTCACTCCCCTTGCTTGTGTTCCCTCTCTGGCTGTGTTTCTCTCTGTCAGATAAATTTTAAAAAATCTTTAAAAAAAAAAAAAAGAAAGTTAGTTATCATATTTGGTAACTTATAATCAAATTTCCCCCAGGAAATGACACGGAACTAGCAGGAAACAATCTAGACAGCCCAGCACTTTTTAAACTTTAGCTAGCTTCTATTTATTTTTTTCTTTCTCATACTGCTCGACATCTGTGATATGACATATTTTCACATTTTACACAACTATGCCTTTTTACATCCTTTATACCTCTCCCTGAAATACCCTTCCCCTCTTGTCTTTGTAGTGAACTCCTATTCATCCTTCAGAACTCAATTTCCCCAACACCTCCTTGAAGTCTTCCTATACTCAATAGCTCATATACTGGATTTCCACATTCTTCTCATATCTTCACTACAAAGTTGGTACAAGAACAAGCTCCTTGGGATGGGGTGATGTATTGATGTATTCTAAGCTAAAATCCATGCCACGTGGGTTCACTTAGGCTTCCACTACAGATCTGCTCTACTATCGTTGGTCGAATGGCCCTTAATTCCCTATCTAAAAAATGGGTATAAAATGTGAAGTGAAGGTTTCTAAAAAACAAACAAATGAACAACAACAACAATGCCCGGACCTCTTACCATTATAATGCCAATGTAAGCAACTACAGCGCAATCCCTAAAAGACAGGTTCAAATCATGCTGACAAAAAAGCAGCATACACCCTGGTCTACACTTCTAATTAAGAGGCAAATGATGTGTAGGAGATGACTAAGGAATCTTACAGGGTTCCCTTCCTTGCAGCTATATGTAGTAGTTAGTGAAATATTCTTTGAGTGAAATTTGGATGAAAAAAACATCTTTTTAAGCACGTGAAAGCAGAAGTTCATTTGTGATTCACCATATATTCTTATTTAAAAGGGTGAGATTTCTGTTACTTCATGTGATCTGTAATTCAGCATGAAATGTGGCCCTGATTTGCCTACACTATGCATATTAAGAGTGAACCCAGTATATCGAGGCAACCAAAAAGTTCACTGTAGTGACAAAAACAAAACAAAACAAAAAGCAAGAGGCCTAGAATAAGTAAAACACTACAGTTAATACTGGAAGAAAGATAGAAAGAGAGGAGAGAGCCCTATGATAGCCACAGCCCTTAAAAAAGGCCAGCAGGTCAGTCCCTGGTCAACCAGGAGGCAGACGCGTGCACAAGCTCTGCTGCCTGATGGGGTGTGAGCGTGTCACCAGGGCCATCTAACATAAACACGGAACACAACTCCTCACAGTCGATAACTGCAGAAGCTGGGTCACGGGGAAGCGGCTGCTACCGTACTATGATGCCCACTTCTAAACATTTGGCACTTTCCATAATAAAAAGTTAAAAACACATTCATGCACAACACCCAATCCGTGATCTGAATCCTCCTCCCTTTTTAAATCTTCTCTGAAATAAAGAAACAGACTTTAAAGTGGGACAACACGGTGTTCTAGAGGTAAATAAGGCTTCATGAAAAGTTAAGGATGCTCAAGCTATAGGCTCGCATAAAGACTAACTCAGAAAAGAATTCACAGGCTTAATCAACATGTCTAAAACTAATGCACTCCAAAAAGTGGGCCACCAAGAGGGACACCAAGGTCAGCGTTTCTATGACGTCACTCGCGTGTTTGGCTGGAACTCCTCTGCGGTTCCTGCTCTTCTCTCCACCAGCACTCCCAGCCTTCCTCCCATCGCTGGGAAAACATGCTGAAGACACGGACCCGTGTTGAGCAAACAGAGCCTTTTATACTGCATACAACAGGGTGTTTACTGGATTTTTAAAGCATGCCGTGCCTGCATATTTTAGGGATGACTTTACAATCAATATTGTAATCCTCCCAAAGGAGCTATTTCCTTCGCAGTATCTTTTTTTTTTTAATTTTTATTTTTTTTTCCTTTGCAGTATCTACCACTAACACCCACCCAAAACAAAAACTCCAAAGGAACTGCCTTACGTATTATTTTTGCAAGCAATACTAAGTGCTAGGATTAAATTTTAAAAATAATAAGTATATAAACCCTCTCTTGGTAGAACATATCTAATAACATCTTATAAATTTTCCCAAAATCAAATGAAACAAATTAGAAGATTAACACTTCTCTTTTACTAAGGTCCAGAAGTATAAACTGAAATAAAGGATTTTCCTTTCAAATTAGTTATCTAATTCCTTTCAACTTAAAAATCATCCAAATTGGTTCTCTTTGTCTTCCTAGCCAGACTGAGGTCATTAAAAGTCAGAAACTCAGATATTTCTTTCTGTTGTTTTCCTTTCAGACCCTTATCAAAATGAATCTCATCTGAACATTAAGATGTATGACAGATGCATGAATAAAGAAGATGGGGGTATATATACAATGGAATACTACTCAGCCATCCAAAAAATGAAATCTTGCCATTTGCAACGTGGATGTAACTAGAGGATATTATTGCTAAGCAAAGTAAGTCAATCAGAGAAAGACAATTATCATACGATCTCGCTCATATGGGAATTTAAGAAACAAACAGAATATCATAGGGAAGAGAGGGAAAAAATAAGACAAAATCAGAGAGAGAGAGAAACCATAAAAGACTTGTAACTATAGGAAACGAACTGAGGGTTGTTGGAGGGGAGAGAGGTGCAGGGGTGGGGTAAAAATAGGTGATGGACATTAAGGAGGGCACGTGACATAAAGGAGCACTGGGTGTTATATAACAAGACTGATGAATCACTGACCTCTACCTCTCAAACCAGTAATACATTAGATGTTAATAATTTGAACTTAATTTTTAAAAAAGGTTAAAAGATATTGCAAAAAAGAAAAAAATAAAAATAAAATAAACATTAGGCTGTATAGACAATCCATTCTATGTTGTGTTTCTCAATAAGAAAAGAAAGAGAGGTGCGCCTGGGTGGCTCAGTTGGTTAAGTGACTGCCTTCGGCTCAGGTCATGATCCTGGAGCCCCAGGATCGAGCCCCACATCGGGCTCTCTGCTCAGCCGGAAGCCTGCTTCTCCCTCTCTCACTCCCCCTGCTTGTGTTCCCTCTCTCGCTATATTTCTCTCTGTCAAATAAATAAATAAAATCTTAAAAAAAGAAAAAGAAAAAAAAAGTGTCCATAGTAACCCTGAACGACTAAACTGCATAACTTCCTAATGCCTACAGACATGAGGAAGAACAGAGGCAATGGAAATGAGAGCAGAAAGTCCAAGTGGCTTATAAGAATCAGCTCTGGCCAGTCTGAAGTTCCACAGGCACATACATGTTCCTCAATGGACTGAGCTTCTCATCATCCTGTCTCCAGAAGCCCCAATCTACTCTTCCAGGATGCTGGATTAAAGAAAAAGATACAATCACAGGACCACCCCTAACATATGAAGTTGAAAGAAGAGCATGACTGTTTTATATGGGATTCATATTCAAATAGGGGGCTCTCACATTGACCTCTTCTATAATATCTAACCTCTTCAACTAGCATCTTACAATTCCTTTCTCCTTTAACTCACTAACCATAACAACTTCCAAAAACTTTTGAAATGTGTATCTGCTTTTTAAGACTGGAGAAAGGAAAGATGCTGTATCTAAAATATGCATTTACCAAGATGTTCTGCCTTCTGTCCCTGACCCCCGACTTTTCAGGAAGAAATCTTTCTCCCCAGTGTCCTCTATCCCAAATTGTTATCCCAAAAGGTGGCTGCGGCTGTTAAGAACAGCAAAAGGTCCTTTGTTCAGATAAACCAAGCCTATATGCGTCTTTAGCTGCTTAAAATAAATTAAAAAACAGGTAATACTTTAAAAAGACCATCTGGCCAATCAGTGATAACGGCAAGAATAATGGCCTGTTTTATTTAGGCCATTTTATTTATTTATTCAGTCATTCACACATGCACACAGAGTTAGAACCTACTATGTGCCAGGACATCATGCCCATGTCTAACATAAGCCCTAGGAGGTAAGTACCACCATTATTCCCTCTACCAAATGAAAAGGCCTAAACTGAGATGCTTCGCAGTGTCAGGGCCAGTGAATGGCAGAATCTGTCTGCCTTAGTCTGAAACCCCAACTTTATTCCCACACTATTTGGCTTCTCCAAACATTCAGAGCCTTTCTGAAGGGAAAGGAGGTTAAGGTTCTAATTCGAATTAATTCTCACTAATACTAGCCAACTACTCGTTAACTACTTCTTAATACTAGTAATTTAAAGTAATTAGCTTCCCTTCCCTCCTGGAAGCACCCACCCACACTTGAGTGAACCGCAAGCTGCACCCTTGCCTGGGCCATAAGTACTTGTGAGCGATACTTGGCCTGCAGCTGCACGACCCATCAGTCACTTTCTAATGGCAATATGATAATCGATAATCGATAATCGGTGAGGAGGAAACTGACACCACGACTCCTCTACCCTGCCACCATCACCTCTGTCACAGTTCTCCTCCCAGCCCCCACCTTCTCCTACGGAGTGGCCCGTGCCTGAGTCTGTTCTTGGTTTGGATAATCAGAGAGAAAGAGAGCCTCATTCCAGATACACTATCCTATTAGACCGTGGAGATGGCCCTACCAGCCAACCACCAACCGTGAAGACTACTACACCAAGCTAACACGTGACCTTTATGATCACCAGCTGCAAGTTAGAAATCAACAATTTCCACACCCCATTAAAGAGACATTTCATAATCTACCCTCTTCTGCCTCACCTCTTTGCTCTCTCTCTAGAAACAAACTCTTTGAAGTTAAAACTGTATTTTGCCATTGTTTTAAAGGTGCCAATATAAAAAGTCTAATTAGTGCTATGGTTTCTGACGGAGGCTACAATTTACCTCCTCATTCAAAGCAAGAACCTAGAAGCCATTTTTTATTCCAATCTTTTCCTCATGCTTGTTATGTAATTATCAGTACTCCTGTCACTCTATCTTCAACACATCCCAAAACACATCTATCCACTTCTCTCCATTGCTTCTCTCTCACCTCTTGCCTGAAATCCACCATAAAAGTCTCCGGCCAGCCAAAGCCTGCCTGCTTCCCTTCTTGTCCTCCACACAACACCAATGTCAGATCACGCAACTTTCTGGAAGACAACTCTTTGAATGGCTTAAGCCATGATGTCAATAATGGAATCCAGACTCTACCCTGTTCTGCAATGTAAGACCCCTGCCTTCCCTGTTCCAGTCTCAGCACTTCCAAGCTCTCTTCTCTGACTGCCTGGAAAACTACTCCCCTTACAGCTTCAAATAACTGGATACTTCTTTCCTTAAAGTTCCAGTTTAAATGTCCCCTCCTCAGAAAGAGTTAGTCCTCCTCCATTAGGCTCTGTCATTATAACTTGTATTACAGTACTGTGATTACTTGATGTTTTCTTTGTGTGTTTACTTATTTATCATTTATTTTCCCCAAAGTAAGTGCTCCCAAGAGAGGAGAATTAGACTTGTTCTTTGTTATATCCCAGGACATAGAACACATATGTAACATACAGAAGGTGCTTAATAAATGCCTGCTAGCTTTAGAAGAGTGACCTATCAATTGTGTGGATGTTTAATATACAGGACTATTAAACTTAATACCTATTAATCTTCTTGTTATTGTTTCCATCAAAACAATCTGTCATTGGTAAGCTCAATAATTTACATATGTCTACCTCTTTATTCGTGCTTAAGAATTTATATCTCTGACCTGTTCCAAAAAGAATGCAAAGTAGCACACTATGATACTGCATTTGATTCAAAAGATCAACACATCTCCATATTGGACTTTCCATAAAATACCTGACCAAAACTCTTCAAAACTGTCAAGGAAGGTCATTAAAACAAACAAACAAACAAAAAAAACCCACAGGAAGACTGAAAACCTGTCACAGACCAGAGGAGACAAAGGAGGCGCCACAGTCAAATGCAATGTGGTACCTTGGATTAAAACCCTGGAACAGAAAAAAGACATTAACGGAAAAACTAGTAAAATCCAAATAAATTTTGGAGTTTAGTTCAGAGTAGTGTGTTGATATTGGTTTCCTAGTTTTGGCAAATCTATCATGGTATTGGAAGATGTTTAGGAAACTGGATGGGGCTACGTGGAAACTCCCTGCACTATCTTTACAACTTTTTTGTAAATTGAAAATTATCCCAATATAAAAAGTTTATTTTAAAAAAATCAACATTTCCATAAAGAAATTTAATGCACTCTGACCACATTTTCGCATTTTATTCTGAATAAAGCAGAGTGTGGGCTATTGACTTACTGCCTTGAACCCATCCAAACACTTAAATAAAAAGGCACAGTATTCTTTAATACTTGTCTCCTCGCATTTGCAACCACAAAAGTAATTTTGAAACAACTAGACAGATGTACTTATTGCCTCTAATACCACATTAACTCTACAAGGACGTCTGCAGAAGAAATGTCAACTTTCCCATTTTCTCTGGCAGGGTGCTGCCTCTCCACCTGCCTACCAGATCAGGAGAATCCTCTGAGCCCTATCAATCCAAATTCTGCCCATTGCTGCTTCTCTGAAAAGAGGGGAAACTAATATTCTTATGTGTATGGCATCATTAGAGAACAGTTTTTACCCGATAATTCAAGTGCAGCCAGTATTTCAGAAAGTCTTTCTAGACATTATTCTCAAATTTTCCATTAACTGTTTTACAAAGTTATTCCCTATTCTTCACTTGATAATCACATCATGCAGCAGTCTGAATCATATTGAACTTGGGATAGCAAATTGGATTATAAATTCAAAAATACGAAAGCAAATTCCAAAGTAATGCTTCTATACCCAAGAGAGGTTTCATCATTTCATAAACACACCCAAAACCAAGGCACAAAATACTACAATCCACCCATTTTACACACAATTCTATAAATGTGATGTAAAATCATCTTCACACACAGTACCTGAAGTACCAACACTTATTTATCTTATTCATCATGTTATTCTAGCTTCCTTTACACACACACACAGATACACTGTTTCATTGCTCATGGTAATCTTATTTAATTAGGAGACTACAAAATGGTCAAAAGAATGAAGATGTGAAAAGAAAGTAAGCCATTCGAAAGACAGAAGTTGAAAAGGTAAAAGGAGATGGTACAGATTAAACCACTTATATGAAAAAAATAGAGGAAGAGGGGAAATTTGTAACAATTCTCTGGGTATTTTGTGGTTTTACAGTTGTCCAACCCTGGGCCAGTCCCTTAAATATTCTTAGCTTGTGTTCCTTACCTATAATATTAAGATAGTAATGCCAGTCAACCCACTGATTTCTTTTTTTTTTTCCCCTCCTTAGGATAAACAAACCCTAACAAATGAAACACACTGAAAAATGTTTTACTTGGCTACTTTTCAGCCAGAATGAGCTTTTCTACAAAACTAAAAATTGCAAACTACTAGCAATATCTGAAGAAAAAAAAAACACAACAAAAAACGGTATACTACTATATTCTGTTAGTGGGTAAAGCAGAGAGGAACTCTGGAGCCAGCTAGAAGATGAACACTATTCTTGGGTACGCACTTACCTTGGAAACTTGTCGAAGCCACCTTAAATATTCTGTGAATGTATCAAAACAAATGTAGTAAGTCTGGCTTTGGGGTCCAGAGGAGCTAAATGCTAAACAGTGCTGGTGCTTTTTCACTTCTTCTACCTAGAGAAGCAAACACAGACAAAAAGAGTCAGGAAAGCAGGCCTTTACAGAGTTTGTGAACCACACCTCACCTCGGGCCAGTGAGGCTGCACGGATTTGCATTTCTCCCAGTTTGTGTTCCTCTGAATACTTAAAATGGCTTCAGTTCCTGAGTCTGACTAACCAATGTGAATTACAAGGAAACTGAAAATGGGGAGTTTTATCTTCTTTAGATTTCCCCACAAGAGTGAAAGTCTCTTCTTCCTGTTTAAATTGGAACAGACTCCCTTCCCTATCTTTCTCTATGGTCACAATAGGGTGCTGAGCTTCTTCCTTCCTTTGGGCAGAGTTGTACTAAATATTTTACTTAAGGATTATTATTCCAGGTAAGTTTTTTTTACTTTAAGGGACTTTTCTATTACTCTGAATTACGACATTTTGAAAAAGATTTTTAAGCATGTTAAATAAATTTTCAAGAATTTAACATGAAATTGAGATTAACATGAAATAAAACTCTACCAAGAGTCCTAATTAGTCCTTCAAGTCCTAATAAGGAAGTGATACAGTGAAATCAAATTTCCACTCCCAGTAAATTCTTCCAAAGGAGAAAAAGTCCAGATAATAAAGTAACACGATATTACACAAGCTCCTATGCTTCACTTACAAAAATGATCACAAGACACAAGTGTAAAAATTTTCAAAAAGATGAGTATCACAGACTATGTTCTAAGACCAAACGGCAATTAAGTTAGATGTCAATAATAAAAAATCAATTAAAACCCAAGTATACTTAGAAAACCAGTAACATAATCTAAACAAGTAAAAAAAATAACAGAAATTCAGATATTCCTAGAACTAAACTATTAAGAAAATACTACATATAAAAATTTATGGATGCAACAAAAGCAATACCTAGGGGAAATTTTATAATATTAAATACTTGTATTAGAAAAGAAGGCAGAAAACTATTTTCATTGATATATGTCTCAAGAACTTAGGGGGAAAAATACCAGACTGAACAAACTCGAAGTAGAATAAGGATGATGATAAAAAGCAGAAATTAGTGAAATGAAAACCAAATATACAACAGAGAACATGAACATTAACAAAACACTGACACTGGTTCTTTGAAAAGGCTAACAAAATCAAATGTCAATTGATATAGGTCAATGATATCAAGTGAAGACAGAGATAAATCCCATTAATAATAAAAAGAGAGATTAAGATGAAGCAGAGATTTAAAAGAACATTTTAAGCAATTCTGTGGCAAAATCTTAGGAAAATATATTTTACTAATACTAAATATATTTGAATTTAAATTACCAAATTTAAAATACTGAAATATATTGAATTTAAATTAAAAAAGAAACTGCAGGGGCACCTGGGTGGCTCAGTTGGTTGGGCAACTGCCTTCGGCTCAGGTCATGATCCCGGAGACCCAGGATCAAGCCCCACATCGGGCACCCTGCTCAGCGGGAAGCCTGCTTCTCCCTCTCTCACTCCCCCTGCTTGTGTTCCCTCTCTAGCTGTGTTTCTCTCTGTCAAATAAAAATCTTTAAAAAAAAAAAAAGAAAGAAAAGAAAGAAACTGCATATCAAGAACAAATTGGATTTACCTCAGGAAAGGCAAGATGATTTAACACTATTGGACCTATAAGGTTCATAGTTGGGAGCCATATGATCATCTCCACAGCTAGAGAAAAAACATTTGGTAATATTCACCACTCATTCATCATTCAGGATAAAAACTCCTAGCAAACTAAACGCAAGTAAGAACTTTGTCTTAGCTGACATAGCATATTTATCAAACATCTAAGGCAAATTTCATTGTTAATAATGACATACCATCTCTTTAAGATCACTGAGAAGACAAGTATCCACTGTTTCTAGTCAATACTATAGTAGAGTTCTGGCCATTACAATAAGACACAAAAATGTATTAAAGAAGGAAGAAAACTGTCATTATTTAAATACTACATGATTAGCTACACAGTAAACGCAAACAATCTATAGACATTATATTAGAATAAATAAGAAAATTTAGCAAGGTCACTCGATATAAAATCAATACTCAGAAGACAACTGCATTTCAATACACTAAGAGAAAATAACATTTTTAAAAAATGCCACTAAACTTATCAATATTAACAGAAATCAGGCCAGCAACTTCTGGAGGATAGGGGAAAGAGAGAGGAAAGAGTGGGAGGAAAAGGGTACAAAGGAGCACAAGGAAACTTTTGAGGGTGATATGATCATTTTTCTTCATTGTGGCAATGGTTTAATGCGTTAGTATTTAGCTACCTATACTGTTATCAAATTACTATCAAAATATGCAGTTTTTTTGCATGTCAATTGTACCTCAATAAAGTTTGGTGAAGATGCAGAGAAACAGGAACACATACACTGATGTGAGTGTATAATGGTGCATCAACTTTGGAAAACAATTTAATATCATCTTATAGCATGTGCATATGCCCTAGAGTCCTGTAACTGCACTTCTAAGTATGTATCTAAGAGCATTTCTCAAGGAGGTCATTTATTACAAGATTTTGAATTAACAATTCACTGTATATGATGCAGTACTGTCTGATACTTTTCATGACATTTTATTCTGAGTCCCTTCCCCATAAATGCCAATAGTTGCCCCTTGCACCAAAGACATTAATATTACCCAAACACCACCTACTTTACACATTTTCCAGACCCTCTGCAATTACGGTGAAGTCACGTGACTATTTCTGGCCAATGAGCCATGAGCAGAAATGAGATATCCAGCCCTGCCTTACCACCAAGAAAAGGCCACATGTTCCAAATGTTTTGAGAGCAGAGCCTCCATCAGGCTGGGCCCCTGGTCAATTATGTGAAAAAAGAAATCTCCACTAATCCACAGTGGGCACTTAGGGGAATGAGAAAAAAAGCGGTTATGTTAAGTCACTGACATCTGGGGGGGATTTGTTACTATAGAATAATTTATCAGACTTGTTGACTGTTCCGTAATTTCACAGATCAACACACTTGCACATATTACCAAATGTCCCTTTGGGGCACAGTGACTCTAGTTGAAAACTACTGCCCCAGAAAATCTACTTGCATACCAGGAGGCATATCAATATAAGACTATTTCAGCAGCATTATTTATAATAACAAAGAACTAGAAGTAACCCAAGTGTCCATCAACAGGAAAATTACGTAAGAAATCATGAGAACTTAGAACATTTCCAGAGAGAAACATTATACAGAAATGAAAACCACATACAACAAGCAACACAGAATCTTATTATGAAACAACACTGCGTGGAAAAATTCAATCACAGAAGCCCACACATAGTACAACACCAGTTTTATTCACATCAAAACAAGCAAATGATTAAACTTATTTCAAAAAAGAAAATGATGAATATAAATTCTAGGACAATGGGGTTTGGGGAGGCAACAGAACATATGTAAAGAGAACACAGGGAGAAAAAAACACGGTACTGATACTGCCATGATTCCTAAACTGAGTAGTAGGTTCATGGTTATTCAACTTATTATGCATCATAATTTAGCAAATATTAAGTAAAATATTAAAATATCATATCTAAAAATCCATGTTAACTTCTAAATGATAAACTAAATAATGTAATACTGGGTGCCTGGGTGGCTCAGTTGGTTAAGCCAATGCCTTTGGCTCAGGTCATGATCCTGGAGTTCCAGGATCAAGTCCCGCATCGGGCTCTCGGCTCTGTGGTTAAGTCCGCGTCTCCCTCTGGCCTTTTCCCCTCTCATGCTCTCTCTCTCTCAAATAAATAAATAAATAAATAAATAAATAAATAAATAAAGTCTTTAAAAAAATAACATTAGGGGCGCCTGGGTGGCTCCGTTGGTTGGGTGACTGCCTTCGGCTCAGGTCATGATCCCAGAGACCCGGGATCGAGTCCCGCATTGGCTCCCTGCTCGCCAGGAAGCCTGCTTCTCCCTCTCTCACTCCCCCTGCTTGTGTTCCCTCTCTGGCTGTGTTTCTGTCAAATAAATAAAACCTTTAAAAAAATAATAACATTAATACTTGTACAATGAATAGAAACTTATCTGTTAAATAATTTTTTCCCAACAATTACATTTTAAGAGTTTAAATTCATAGTTGGAATTTGACATTTGAAAAAAATAAACAAGCATGTTCCAGTGGTGTGTCAGATTTGATTATCAGCAATTACTGTTGGGTTATGGTCAATCTATATCACAAATCATTTCTAGCTCTTCTTCATATATATTTAAAAAAACAAAACAAAACAAAAACCCTTCCACTTACTCTTAGTTTTTTCTTTAACAAAAAGAAACAGCAGAATGAAAAAAGGAACAGATAAACATTAATGAAAACTCAGATTGCAAAGAGTGAATTATTTTTCCCTAACTGGGTCAACAGGTTTTAAAAGACTGTTTTTTAACATACTCAATTATTTTTAAAGGCATGGCGCAAAACAGGTTTTACAAGGTTGGTCTGTGAGTAAAGGAAGTTATTTCAATTTATTCAATGGTAGAAGCCCATCCAATAATAGGCCTGGGAAACAAGTCTCTAGCGCTGAATGAAAATGCTAATTATAACTCGATCTTCTGACCTTATCTGAACATTCCACTGCTTTCCTGCCTCTGCTTCTCTGAGCACAATCTTTCTGACCATCTCCTTCGTATGTCAAGAGATTGTTCACCCTTCAAGTTTTACTGGAATTGTTACCTCCTTCATCACAAAATTCCCTGGTTCCCCACAAGAAAATATAATCTCTCCTTTCATTCATCTCCTGTACTACTGTTTTGCATCTCTCTTAGAGCAGATATTGTCATGCACATCCTTCATCTCTGGAGAGTAAATCATAAGCAATGCAAAGGCAGGGACGATGCTCGCCCACCTTGGTATTTCTGGGGCACCAAGCAAAGTGGCTCCCCCACACAGGTTATTTTATAAACAGTTGTATTAAATCTGCCTAAGCAAATGCCCAACACCACAGAGAAGAAAGAAACAGACTGTTGACCTAACAGGGCATCAAACATTAAATATGTATTTTTAATGATGACCTGTGGCAGTCATAATGATGACTAATTTTTCAGAATCCAGAGGACAAAATCTTCAGTAATAAGATGTCACTAATTCTTCAATGCTCAGACAAAAGTGAAGTACTAGTTTCGAAACAGGTGACTAAAATAGATCTGATACACCGGTAGTCTGGCCAAAATCTTTTTTAGATGGTCAAGTATCAGTCTTTTTAGGATTAGAATGTGTAATAGCAGAGGGATAGGTGGGGAACTGACATGGGCTATTTACATAAGGGAAGACTAATTTAAATTATGAACGAAGAATGAATTTGCTACACAGCAGGTGAATAAAGCCATTTGCTACTGTACACATCTGATTTTTACCTTATTCATTTCTAATCCCTGGAAACAGCAGATCGAACATTTGCCAATTTTAAAAGTTCACTTTATTTTTTTTTAAAGATTTTATTTATTTGACAGAGAGAAACACAGCTAAAGTAGGAACACAAGCAGGGGGGGTGAGAGAGGGAGAAGCTGGCTTCCGGCCGAGCAGGGAGCCCGATGCCGGTCTCGATCCTGGAACTCCGGGGCCATGACCTGAGCCAAAGGCAGATGCTTAATGAGTGAGCCACCCAGGCGCTCCTAAAAAGTTCACTTTAACCAAAGTTGTGGTTTGGTTTTTTTGGTTTTTTTTTTAAGCCCTCTATTTATATCCTCTATGTTTTGCCTTCTTTCCCATGTCCATTCAGAAAAAAAAATGGTAAAGAAAATATTTGCTTAATTTGCCCCCAATTTTCAAAAACCCTTTTCTTCATCCAAATTTGCCTTCCCATTTATTAAGAGACTTTCTTATCATTTAAAAATCAGGAAATACTAACACATAATTATGGTAATAATACTCCCATCAACACTTGGGTATTAATAAATCAATTTGGCAAAAAAAGAACAAAAGATTTTCCCAAGCAATCTGGTTCTTTCTATTTTATAAATGATAGGTATAAAATAATTACCATGCCCGAAGAAAAGCAGTTAGTAACGTTGGTAATCCCTATCAGCTATATCACAACTTTCTTCTGAAACAAGTTAACATTTCAGGTTCAAAAATTATGACTGGCTAAATTGATAAACTAAACAATGTTAATTTGGGGGCCCCTGGGTGGCTCAGGTCATAATCTCAGTGTTCTGGGATGCTGCATTGTTGTTGGGCTCCATGCTCAGCAGGAAGTCTGTTTCTCCCTCTCCCTCCCGCTGTTCATGCTCTCTCTTCCTCTCTCAAATCAATAAAATCTTAAAAAAAAAATGCTAACTGCACTCGTCACGACACAAAGAGAGACAGGTATGCCAAAGCTGGATCAAAGATTCATGCAAGAGAGAGAGTCTCACCTTTGATAAGCATGCTTGAATGGTCTTCAGGATGTATTACACAATACATGGTCAAAGATACCAACAGATGTCTACTCATAAAGAATAATTTATCATCTACAACCTAAAATGTAATACTGAATTTTAGTTGCTCTGTTTTCCGGCCTGTAAGTGAGATGCATGTACTAATGAAGTGATGATCACCGGGGCCTCACGTGCCAACGGCACTGTTATCTCCACAACTCCACCATCCAACAATGCCCACAGGTAGAGCACAACAGACACTGAATTAGACCTTAGATGAGTGAAAACCATGGACCCCACATTACAGAAATAGCTCAAAGTAAGCTCAATGACACTGGGCACCCCGCTAGTATTTTGTTTTCAACTTACTTTCCCGCCAATTAGTGGCAGAACGTGCATCTTTCCGGTCACGCTGTCTTTCACAGATGATACTATTAAGCAGCTCCCACACAGGATGACTTGGCGTCTGGTCCATCGGTTCACTGGCAGCTGCATTTTGCCTTTACGGACATTATACATTCCTGAGAGCTGAATCCGTTCAGAGCTACCGGTGCTGTGAGGTTTTCCTGAAACAAACACAAGCAAATATTTTAGTCCAAAGGACTGGGTTTTTAAAATTTACTTATTTTTAAGATTTTATTTATTTATTTGACAGAAAGGGGGAGAGAGAGGAGGAGAGAGTAGCAGAGGAGCGTGAGAAGCAGACTCCCTGCTGATCAGGGAGCCTGATTCGGACCTCAATCCCAGAACCTCAGGATCATGACCTGAGCTAAAGGCGGGCACTTAACTGACTGAGCCTCCCCAGGCACCTTAGAATTGGGCTTTTTTTCAACTCACTGGCATACCACATAAACTGCCAGGGCAACAGAGAATAATTATTGGGCAACAATCTGACTTACAGTTGAGAGACTCTGAAATCCGCAATAACACAATTATGGTTAAGAACTACCACATCTGGGGCGCCTGGGTGGCTCAGTTGGTTGAGCGACTGCCTTCGGCTCAGGTCATGATCCCGGAGACCCGGGATCGAGCCCCACATCGGGCTCCCTGCTCGGCGGGAAGCCTGCTTCTCCCTCTCTCATTCCCCCTGCTTGTGTTCCCTCTCTGGCTGTGTTTCTCTCTGTCAAATAAATAAAATCTTTAAAAAAAAAAAAAAAAAAAAAAAAAAGAACTACCACATCTACTCCATAGACACAGTTTAATTTTAGGTGAAGAAAAACTTTTTCCATCTTAAGTCGTCTGTTATAACTCAAGTTTTATTTCCTTCTATATTCTTTACTCTTTTTTTTACATTTAAAAGAGGGATGACTTCAAGATTTTATAAATGGCTAGAGTTAATTTAAGTGCACTAAGAAGAAAATATTATAGACTGAGATAGAAAAATAACATTCAAGATCTAGCATTTATGGAACTTAATCAGTTTCAGTGGAATTAACTTCTGATACTCTCCCTCCTACAGTTACTCAATGTACATTGACTCTTAAGGAGACAAAAAAATAAATAACTTTTCTAATAAGAAAATGCTACTCTAGTCCTCAAAGATACACTTAATGCCAATCTAGTAAGGATGGTATGTGGTCATGCATGGGACTCATGGAGGGAATACAGAAACAGAGAGAGAGGCACTGAGATTCAGAGACAAAGAGAGCACTGAGAAAGACTTTTAAGAGCCTTCATTTCCAAGATGGAAATAAATCTGGCAGAATGACATTCAGACAAGTCCTATCAACTAGAAGGGAGGACTACTGTGATTGATGTATGACGGTGTTATAAACAAGCAGCAAAACATTCCCAGTTGTAGACACTGAATGCATAATAGCAAAGAGTGCTGAAACCCATACTCAGAAATAAACTAATGAGAGACACGTGTCCTTGAACAGGACCCAAGCCAGAAGGGTTGTACTTATTTGGAAATGTGTCTAGTTGCCAAAGGCTAGCAGAAGAAACATATTCAAGGGAAATTACATTCTTATGGATATTAAAAATTCGCATAAATACCAGGTAGTTTTGTAGATGTCTAATACCTACTAGAAAAGGAAACAGTAAGAGTAGCAGCACCAAAAATAGATATCAAAAGATCCAGAGTGTTGGAACCCTCCCAATACATACCTTTGGGCAGAAAACAAAACCAGCAGGTTTGAATTTCACTTCCTCTTTCTCCCACTATATCAAATGTTCTATAAAATAGAAACTGCATACTACATAACTTTGTTGGGGCTGGGCCAGAATGAAGTGTAACTGTGGTTCAGCTTTTGAACTTGGGGCCCAGCAAACAAGACACAGCCAACACTCTCAAGGGAGCCGAGAACTCCATTGGTTTATTCAGTCACCAGGTGCGAAGGCCCTACCAAGAGCTGGGAAGCCCAGGAGACTTCAGATCAGATATCACTTGCCAAAGGCTGCAAGTGATGGAGATCAGACCACAGTCACTCGTTTGTCTCCTTCCATACGAGATCATTTAGCAAGAGAGAAAAATGCTCAGACTCCCAGTCTAAGAGCTCCTTTCTACATGACACTCTTCCTATAGGGAAGAAGGTAAGTGTAAGAGTACCCCTTTCTAAAATCCAATTTCTACGATTGTAAGAAACTAACATACGCTAATGAGGAATCTAAATAAGCACACACACACACATACACAGAGAGTAATGAGTGCAAAGGAGGAGACATTTATTTAGCCACATCCAAGAGTGGCTTCAAGGACACCTGGTAATCTGCCACATTTATGTAGATCTGTGCGTAACCACAGACGGAAGAAAAAGACAATACGGGTACATAAAGACAGCCCTTCAATTCTCCCAGCTCCACAAAAATCCTAGAAAAAGCCCCAGAACAAATCACCAGGTAGAGTGGACCATATGTCCCAGAAGGGATAAATACATAGAGGAGTATGGAGACATCAACAGAGACAGGCTTTTTATTCCTTAGTTAGAAAAATTCCCAAAGGGCCCAAACAGTCCTCGAGCCTAATGGTAAGATCAGTCTGTCCTTGGAAAGCCCTAAACATCCCAGTCTGAATCAAACCCTTCCTTGTCTTATTCTGCATGAATTTCAGTATCCTTGAGGTCTGCTCCCTCCCTGAGTGTTCCAGATCGCATCTGTCCTCGGGACTTGATGTATACAAACAGGGCTCTGGGAATATGCAGATGAATATTCACTATATACACCTGGGCAATCCCCCAGATGCACCCTCCTTTGCATCTAACTTCCTTATTTTATGACATAAGGAATTATTTTCTCTCTCCCTGCCAATTCTCAAACTTCTCAATTCAGAGGAATTCCAACTGTCCTATGCTCTAATAAATACTGACAACAGTAACCAATGCCTACCAGTTCAAAGTTGGATCCATCGCTAGAATTTTTATTTTAGAAGTGTTACTCTAATTTCCTACAGGTTTAAGGCACTTCTTACACGATCTGAAAGATAGACAGCAAAAGCAAGTATTTCAAGCTGAGATAGAGACCTGACCACAACAGAGCGATTAAAGTCTCCTTCAGTCTTATTTATCAGCAAGGAATTTTACTAAATAAATGATTAGAAGAGGAGTATTTATTTATTTAAGGGAAACTACAGTCTGTTCTGCTACAATATTGTGATTCATTAATACCAATTAGCTCATATGATTGTAAATACGGGAACGGTGTCACTTTAATATGCATACTGTGTTGGCTCAAAAAGATTTAGTCTAGAATTAAAACTTTCAATAGCAAAGGAAAAAGTCCACAGCAAATATGCTGTCTCAGTGTCCACAACCCAGCATTTCTATTGTTCTGTTATTGTGCAGTTTTAATATTCCTCAAGGCAACTCAACTTCCAGCCACACTAGGATGCCCATGTGGGCCATCTGGGTTATCTCCCGAGGCCCCATCATTACTTTTGTTAGTATTTTGGTTATAAAGAGGCGTGGACTGGGGCGCTTGGGTAGCTCAGTCATTAAGCGACTGCCTATGGCTTAGGTCATGATCCCAGAGTCCTGGGATGGAGCCCCACACTGGGCTCCCTGCTCAGTGGGGAGTCTGCTTCTCTCTCTCCCACTCTCCCTGCTTGTGTTCTCTCTCTTGCTGTGTCTCTGTCAAATAAATAAAATCTTAAAAAAAAAAAAAATGCATGGACTTATAGTCCTGCCCCCTTTCAAGTACATTTTCTCATAAACCCATTCATTTTTATTTTACAATTTTGGAGAATATGAGAACTTTTAGGAATATATATAAAGTAGGGGCACCTGGGTGGCTCAGTTGTTAGGCATCTATCTGCCTTCCACTGAGGTCATGATCCCGAGTGGGGGGTGGGGAGGAGAAGCCTGCTTCTCCCTCTCTCACTCCCCCTGCTTATGTTCCCTCTCTAGCTCTGTTTCTTTCTGTCAAATAAATAGATAAAATCTTAAAAAAAAAAAAAGCAATATATATAAAGTAGCAGTAACACTTATTTTAACTGTTAAGACCACTTCAACAACAAAGACATAGGTACAAATGTGGTTGTTGCCAATCATATGGCTTTGCTAAATAAATAACCGTGTCAATCATTGCAGAAGCTTAAAAATATGTCCACAAAATTCTTTTAAATTCTTCCCCTCAAAAGGTAGAGCCTAATTCCACTCCTCCTGCATATGGCTCACTTCTAACAAACAAAATGTGGCAGAAGTGAAGCAACTCCCGAGGGTCCCAAAGGGCAGAGAACTTCCTCCTCACTCTCTCGGCTCACTCCCTCTGGGGAAACCAGCTGCCATACCTCGAGGACACTCTGGAGACCCTAGGTGAAAGCCAACAAGGTGAGGCACTAAAATTTCCTGCCAAGAGCCAGTGAGGAAGTGGGGTCTCCTTTCACCAGCCACGTGACTGCGCCATATTGGAGGCAGATCCTCTAGCCCCGATCAAGGCCAGAGAACCGCTACCCCCAAAACATAATGACTGCACACCTCATGATACTTGAGCCAGAAGTACCGGCTAAGCCATCCCACTCCTGAATTCCTGATTCAAAGAAAGGAGGAGATAATAAATGTGCAGTGTTTTAAGCCATTAAGCTGCAGGGCGATAACAAATACAACTTTATGAAGTTGCTTTCACTTACTTCAATTTACCTGAACACAGTATTACTTAAATAACTCACATTTCCCTAAAATCATCTACAATTTACAGAACTTTGTATAAACTAGTGAGGGTCTCAGAATAAGAATAGTATACTAAGCAATCACAATTTCCAAAACTTTAGAGCATGAAAGTATTCATGATGATATGGCACCAAAAACTAAGGAAGTCTGGTCACTGTATAAAACTTAATGGAAGAATTTACCACGACCCCAGAGCTGGAAATGCTTGGGAAGGAGTGAAAACATTCAACCCTCACACTTACCTCTCTACCTTTAGAGTTTAGACTGATAAAACTCTAAAGCATGTTTCTTATTGCATATAAATCCTTAAATCCTTCTTGACTACCTTCAGTGACAGAAAGACTGAATTAAATTACTTGCCTAGGGTCATTTCAAGAGCTGGCAGAAGGATTTAAACAACCTATAACAAGGTCTAGAGACCTGAGCACTGAACCGGCACCTGGGAATTTTGTCTCACAGCTGAAAGGCTAAACAAGCTCAGCAAGACATGCTGGCAGCGGCTTTGAAACAGATTTAAGGCTAGCTGCTTCTAGCTAATGGAAATGACAACCAGCTGCTAAATAGATTTGGGGAGGGTTAATTAATGTATCAGATCAAAATATATAAAGTCAACTGCCCAGTAAATCTTGCTTCTTACTGACAGCTACTCAGTTTGATTAGGTTTATTTGTATCCCCAAAATTACTTAGACCCTTACCCCTGAGAAATGTCATGCTTTGAACCTTTCCCTAATCTCTAAATTCTTGAATACCACTAGAGCTTATAATTTCCCTTGTAATATTAAATAAAACAGTACCTGGAAAATGTGAGCTAGCCCTTCACATTCTCATAGATTCTGTAAACACAGAGCCAAAATAATTTTTTTAAAAAACCCACCCGGGGCGCCTGGGTGGCTCAGTGGTTAAGCAACTGCCTTCGGCTCAGGTCATGATCCCAGAGACCTGGGATGGAGCCCCGCATTCGGCTCCCTGCTCGGCGGGAAGCCTGCTTCTCCCTCTCTCACTCCCCTCTCTTGCTTGTGTTCCCTCTCTCACTGTGTTTCTCTCTGTCAAATAAATAAATAAAATATTTAAAAAAAAACCCACCGAAGCAAACTCTAACATAAACGATAATAAAATTAGCCAGGAACTTAAAAAATTCGAGAAGTCAGAGTAATGAAGATGATTATCATGGCTGTACACTGTATATAATACATAACAAACTATAATAAATTAAAATGCTAAAAGGAAATGCTGAATGAAGACAAGTCCCAGCAGAGGGCTTCTAACCAGACTGCTCCAAAACCACCTGGAAGGCTTTCTCAAGACAGACTGCAGGGCTCCACTACCCAGAGTTTCCGATTCAATAATTCTGGGTGAGGGCTACAGAGTCTACTGATGCTGCAGGTCTGAGCACCACCACTTGAGACCTACTAAGCTACAGCCTAGTCTTTTCCACCTGGTGATCATCAGCATTTGGTTGCTAGACCTTAACCAAAGAAACAAGTACATCAAGTTGGGGAAGGAATGAGAAAGGCAATTAGAAATGACCTAGAAGAGCAGATGCTGCTTTTAGACCCCCCTTATTCCTCCTTCCTTCCCTCACCTCCTGTCCTCACAAATAACCTGATTCATCTCTCAGGCATCTTTAGATCTCCCTTCATTCCATCATCAAAATTACCCCTTAGTTGTCTGAATACCCAGTATTTACGTCTCTTCTTGGGATATGTATTTAGAGAAGGTATTTTCTTCAAAGGTGGGTTTCATTACACTCGTGCATTTAGAGACCATAACCCTTCCCTGATTTATGAGTTCCTTCAGCTCCGCTCCAAGACCAATACATGGCTAGCTGGTGTGGCCGCCCCTTATTAACTTCACATTTGGCAAAGAAAATGCATTTGAGAGATTTCATCAAATCAACCTTCACCTGTCAGTTCAATGTCTTCCCCATCTGTTACTTCCCAGAAATGGCAGTCTCGTCTTTCCATGCATAAGCAGACCATACCTTAAGAGCCTTTTCAACATTCTCCTGAGTTTCTCTTTCTCATTGGACGAGGAATTTTTTTCCTTAGTTAGAAAAATCACTGCAACAGTCTCACTAAAGCTTTATGGTCACCTCCACTCTAGTGCATGGCAGACCTGCTCAGGTCCCCAGGCCTTGTCAGGCTTCTGCCACATTTAACATTCTCAAATTACCCACAACTTCCATCTTCTGGCTAAAAACTATCCTTTTGGTAGACTGAAGAAAAATTTTCATCACCTGCTTTCCCAGCTGCCTTTATTTTTATCATACCTCTCCACAAAGGATAACGTCATAAGGCAACAAGCATTAAAGCGTAAAACACCATGAATGAGGAGAAGCAGCTGAACTTCTCAAGACAATGAAGCCAGGCAGCAGGCCTCATGGTATGTCTGATTCAAACGTAGGCGTCAGAAAAACGACATATGACTATTTATCATGAGGCTCAGGAGGCCTTAGAAGGACTAAATCTTAAATCTGCGAATGCCTAAGGTCCCATATACCCACAACCGCTCTCAAAAGGGTAAATAGGCTCACTACCTCCGTAAGATAAAAACTGTGACTTGTGCCAGCGGTGATGCGTACTGCTGTGGGCGTGGAAATCAGGATGATGAGGGCAGACAGCACCACAGCTCCAGCTGAGTCAAGTTTTCCCTGACGGATGCTTTCAGTAAAAGGTAGGTTGTGAAGTTCCAATGAGGCACACACACATGCTAAAATAAAAATTCTAAAATCAAGCATGCATGATTTTTGGATAATCCACACCACGACCCCTCTCTCCTAGTGATACGGTTACAAACACAATGTCCACACCATCCTGTTAAGATGCAATGTGATTCAAAATGCTTTTCTTCCTCCTCATGGGGAGGTGGGGTCCGCGTTGGCATCCCACTTTATAACACATACTGATGATGTTTAAATTTTATAACATAAACAGATTCCAAGAGCAAACCAATCTCCTAATTCCTCTCTATTGCATTAGATAATACTTAACTACCTAGCTTTTTCCCTACAGGGTTGATTAAAAACGTTAATCTAGATTCAAATGTTCTACAACTGACCTTAAAAACTATCTTACACCAACATGAAGTTCTAAAACTCACCCATTCCAAACAGACGACTATCCCTCAGCTTATTAGGAATCTCAAAAAAAAAAAAAAAAAAAAGAACAATTACAAAAACCTCCCATAATTAGCCCATTCGTATGATTTACCTACGGTAACTATGGGAAACTTGAGGAGCTTTATTTTAAACCTTCTCAGAATAAAACACAAAATGTATAATGTTCTCAAATCATTTTCTATTACTATTTTAAATACATCCCAATCATCAAAAGTTTAGAAGGATAGTAAAAAGACAATAAACATAATCCTAATTTCTTAGTAGCATTATCAATGCTTTGATTTTTTCCAATTTTTTAATTTGCAAATCATTTACATACTTGTAATAACATAAACACCGTCTTATATCCTGCTGTAGCCTCTTCAAATTCTATCATACAGACTTCTCAAAGTTGGCAGTCTTTATATCTTAAAGACTTGCAAGATATTCCATAACCATGTGTTTACTCATTTCATTTCATTATTGAGGATTATTTCCAAATTTTCATTGTATGAGTTCCTAAATCCAGATGCATGATTTTTTTTTTTTTTTTGGTGACTCCAGATCTCTCTTTAATATAACCAGTTCTTTCTAGGCAGCAACTCTAAATCAGCAAAAATAAACAAAGTAAGCAATGTAAGAATAAGCATGCTTCCACTACTGAACAATTTCCTCAAAGGAATGAGTAATCTTTGCAGACATCCTAAGAACATGTAAAAAAAGGAAAAAAAAAAAAGCACACTAAGCCATGTTACTCATAAAAATGAACCCACCTCCACTATCTACTTGAAAATAAGTTTCAGACTACAGATACCAGTAGATGTGTTTGAATAAGACACAGGAAGTCTCTACTTTTTAAAGCATGATTAAAAGAAAATAGACTAAAAAAGGCAAAATAAAGGCCTGTAATTTTTCTGGTGAAAACCTTTATACCTGTACATAGATCAAAAGCATTCTAATTTTATCCAGCATTCTATGCTGTTTCTCCTCTCTGTTCCCACCACCCCACCCCCTTACTCTGCCGTAAGTCACTAACTGGTTATAACTACAAGGAGCAGCAAAACACTCAGCAATGGATATAAACATTTCCAAACAACCACAATGAAAAGATAGTTGTAACTGACTGTCATGGATTTTACAGTGCTTGTTATCATAAAAGCATATTTAATACATCTTTCAGATCTAAGGTACTGATTTAATTCCTTGGTGACCAAATCATTTATTCACAAGTCTTTTGATCTTCAGAGGGTTCTAGAACCCTAGAACTCCAGTCTTCCTGGGCCTTCAAGTTCCTCAACCCCATCCTGTGGCTTGTAAATTCCAGAGCAGGCCAAATATACAATCTACTAGCTGTGACTCTTTCCTGTGTGCAGGTCCAAAACCTAGCACAACATTTGGAACAGACTAAAGTGCTCAACAAGTACCTGTTGCATCAGTGAACACACTCCTAATTAGGCCAAGGGAAACAACCTCTTCCTAACATATAGAGCTCAAATTACAGAAATCATACAATCTCTAGCAACGTATTTGGAAAAAAAGGACAGAAGAAATAATAGGCGGCTCAGAGCAAACTTCCTAGTTTCTACAGTTTTTGGTTTACACTACAAAGGAAAACATTTGCCTAGAATCATCAGCCAAATATTTCAAACTTCTTTTCTAGAAACATTAAGGGAATTATTATAAGTAAAGAAAGGGGGGGTATTGGGCACCTGGGTGGCTCAGTGGGTTAAGCGTCTGCCTTCGGCTCAGGTCATGATCTCAGGGTCCTGGGATGGAGGCCGCCTCCGGAATCTCTGCTCAGCAGGGAGCCTGCTTCCTCCTCTCTCTCTGCCTGCCTCTCTGCCTACTTGTGATCTCTCTATCAAATAAATAAATAAAATCTTTAAAAAGGGGGGTATTATAAATGGAAAAATTAAAGTCATTCAACTGAGTTACAGTATGTATACAGTTTGATGAAATAGTCTGTCCTTATTTTCATCATAAAGTACATGAGAAATATGATGATAAACAGATACAAATATCAAGACTTAAAGTAGAAATAAGCCAAAGATGAGTTACAGAAATCAGACCAGGAAGAAAGGAGAATAAATGAGAGGCTATTCAAGTCATTATTTCACAACAGGAATAATATCCACTTACTGTTTTTTATTAGTGTCCCTCTAAACTAGAGAGCAAAGTCTGTCTCTAAAACTTGCTGAAAATAGGAAAGTATTTGCTAGCTCATTCTTCAGACTATAATAAAGTGACCAGAAGAACAAAAACTTTTTAAGGTCATGTATTTCCAAATACTATGGAACCTTATTATCAGAAATTTAAGGGGTACATGGCTAGCTCAGTTGGAAGAACATGTGACCCCTGACTGCGAGGTTGGGAGTTTGAGCCCCACGTTGGGTGTAGAGATTACTAACAAAAAAACTAACTTAAAAAAAAAAATGTAAAGCCAGTTCTTCATTTTCATTGTAATTTATAGAAGCAATATGTTATATTATAATGGAATATAATTCCAGGTTATGCTTTTCAAATCTAAATTGTCAGAGAAATTTTAATTTTAATAGAGCAACAAATGATAAAATATCATTATTCAAAACAATACAGGGGAGTCTGGAATGACTTAGAGAACACACACTAGAAAATCTAAATCCCACATCGAAAATAATAAAATAAAAGCTCCATGGCTATAAAATACCTTAAAATGATTTTTAAAATATGAATCACCAAAACATGATTTTGTATACAGTAATGGTACATTTACATATGCTATTTTGGTAGAGCCTGGTTGGATATTTAATAATCCCATTTCATCTTCCTGGATGTACACAGTAACTGCATTTGTCATCCTCTCTTGGAATTCTGCTGGAGTCTTGCAACTAGTTCTGGCCAAGAAAATGTGGGCAGAAATATGTAAGCCACTTGTAGATCTGTCTATGCCACTCATCCTCTTCCAAAGGCTCCTCTCCCACTGACCAGCTGGATGAAGACTGTCCAGGAGAATGCTCAGGAGGCCCAAGGGGATAGTGAGCCACCAGATGGCAGGGGCCTAGGTTCCTGAGTCACCTGGAAGGGAGCTGCCTGACCAGAAACATCAGCGATGGACTTGATCATGAGAACAAAAGAAACCTGCATTATGTTAACGTATAAGACTGCAGCAGCTAAAACTTCTTTAGCACAGTTATATTCAAGTCAAAATTTCACTCTAACTACAACTGAAATAAACTCACCATATCACATGAGCAAACTTCTATGACTGGGAACACCGACATGCATACGTGGAGTGCCAAGTCTCCCATCCTTCTTATGACATACAAGGGGGACGGGGCTGGACCGACTGTGCTACCTGTCACAAGGGAGGGGCAGAGGCAAGTGATGCCGGTGCACTTCTTACAGATGCCATTCACAATTGCAGCCAATTGTGAGCAGCCAATTGTGAGCAGCCAATTGTGAGCAGCCAATTGCAGCCAATTGTGAGCATTCAATCTGAGCAGCAGCTTGAATGGCAGGTACGGTGGCTCTGAAAGTAGCAACAATCCATCTGTACTGAAAATCACTCTTGGAATCCTAAACTATTTGTATTCGTCATGGACCTCCATGTCTAAGTCTGCCACAAGGAACTACCACAAACTAGGTAGCTTAAAACAAGACACAGCTGCGGAGTCTAGAAGTCTGAAATCAATGTGTCTGGGGAGGTGGTTCCTTCTGAAGGCTCCCAGGGAGCTGTCCCAAGCTTCTCTCCTTGGGGGTTACAGGCAATCCTTTGACATTCTCTGCCTTGTGGCAACGCAACCTCAATTCAATCTCTGCCTCCATCTTCCTAGCGCCTTCTTTGTGTGTAGCTCTGGGTATCCTCTTCTCTTCTTGTAAGGACACCAGTCATTGGATTTAGGGCCAACTTTAAGCCAGGATGACCTCATCTTAACTTATTATATTTGCAACACTAAAGTCACATTCTGAGGCTCTGCACGGACATGAATTTAGGGCGGACACCTACTACATTACTGATCTCTGATCTAATCAAGTCTAATTCTCTTCGGTTCTACAGTTCTTTTCCAAAATTTGAGAATTAAATATTTATACTACTACCTTTGTTTAGTATTGCCACAGTGTATTTACTACACCGTGCAGTGAGTATATGATTAAGTTTCCAATAAAACTTACTTGATTAGGAAGTATCACCTAAGATCAACCAATTCGCGTCAGCTGAGCTCTGAAAAGATTGCTAGGTAAGGTATGGCATTTTGACCCTTAAATGTTAAAGGCTAATGCGCCAGCAGACAAAAGTATCACATCTCTAAGCATTGGATCTGGAAATCCGAGTCACCGAAGACACACGGAGCTTCCACGACTTCTGTCTGCAGCACGGCAACAGCTTGGCTGAAGACCAGGCACGGCAACGTCCGCAGACTGTGCCAGGACCAGCACTCGCGTCTCCCCACGTCAAACAAACTCCTTTCGAAGTTAAACAAACCTCACTGTTTATTTAACTGTCTTCAAGAGAAGCTCTTAGCACTAGGAGACGACTTAAAAACCATGGAGATTAACCCTGTAGACTTTCAAAGTCTCACATATTTTTTCAACAATTTTACACACTTTTGGTGTGTAACAAGTCCAAATGACGCTAGCATCTATCAATTAAATAAACCAACTGACTGGTGAACTAAAATGCCAACACTAATGTGTACAATGTGCACATTAGTTATAAAACACTGAACAGAACAAACTCACGGAACATACATACTCATGTAACTAACATCCAAGGTAAAAAAATACCATCAAAAATTGTATGCCTAATGTTCAATTATTGGTAAGATGTGCTAAGAAATGCCAACAGAATTTTTAATCATTTGAATGTATTCAAGGATATCACTATAAATCATTCTATCTTGGACTAACAACCATATCTACACAAAAGGAGAAAAATCATTCTTAATTTCCCTCTCTCCCTCAATATCTTCAATTCTTATCAACTCTATCCCCCAAACATATTGCAAATCCAACAGCTGTCATCTTTTGATGAGTGAACAACAAATTCTCAATTAGTTCCTTTGGTCCCACTCTCTAAGTCACTGTGGCAGTCATCCCTAAGCCCTGTTGTGGGTTGAATTGCATTTCCCAAAAATATATGGTCAAGTCCTAATCCCCAGTACTTGTGAATACAACATGATATGGAAAAAGGGTCTTTGCAGATGCAATCAAGTTAACATAAGGCCGTACTAGATTAGGGCAGCTCTAATCCAATGACCAGTGTCCTTATAAGAGGAAAATTTGGACACAGTCATAGGAAAGGAAAATGGGTGTGTGACAATGGAGGTAGAGACTGGACTGATATAACTGCGAAGGCAAAGAACACCAAGGATTCCCGGCAACCCCCAGAAGCTAGAAAAAACAAGGAAGAATCTTTCCCTAGAGCCTTCAGAGAGAGCACTTCTAGCCTCCAGAACTGTGAAATAAACTTGTCATTTTAAGCCACTCAGTCTGCGGTAACTTGTTACAGCAACCCCAGAAAACAGGTGTTAGGCAGGGCTGTACCCCCTCCAGAGGTTCTGAGGGAGAATTTGTTCCTTGCCTCTTCCAGCTTCTCGAGCTGTCAGCCTTCCTTGGCTTGTAGCCACATCACTCCAGTCTGTCTGCAACTCTGCTGTCTTCTCAATGTGTGACTCAAAATCTCCTTCTGCTCTCTCCTATTAAAAAAAACAAACAAACTTCTTCTGATTGGATTTAGGGCCCTCCCAGATAAGCCAGATCAAGATCCTTAGCTTAATCACATCAGCAAAGATCCTTTTTCCAGATAAGGTAATATTCACAATTCTGGGGATTAGGACATGGGGATATCTGGGAGCCATTGCCACCTAACCATACTAGGCATCGGAAACTCATGAATGTGTCAGGCAAGTGAATATACCTTTGTTAGATAGGAAAGGGGGGGGGAACAGAGGACAGAGAAAGAAATGGGGGAAAGTGGGAGGGAGAGAGAACTATGTTATGAAGCACTTCTCTAGTGGTACTATCATCTCTACCAGGTAAGATCCTATCTATCTTTCAACTTGCAATTCAACTGAAGACTTCTATGCAAAGCACTCCCTGATTCCCACTTCCTAGAGGCACAAGTAGCCGATATCACTGTATTCACATCTTTATCCTAACCTTCTCCACCTTCCCTCTCCACCCTCAATTTCTAGGACTATAAACTCTCTGAAGGCAGCAGCCATGTCTTATTCATCTTTCAAGCTTCTGTAACTGTCACAGTATATGAGAAGTAGGAAGACGAAATAAAGCTAATATTAGTTACTAGGTCACATAAGCTATCTCATTTAATAAAAATAGAAAGAAAACTCTCAAAAACTGCAGTGAAAATGGTGATTTCTGTCAACTTTGCCATTACAGTTCAGAAAAGGCAAAAAAGGGGATTCTAGTTGGTTTCTGTAAAATGTGGAAGTCCCTTGAGTTCCCAACAATACCATCTGGTACCATATGCCTTTGCAAGACAATCTGCAAAGACAGCACAGCAAGCAGCTCTTTTAGGAGAGCAAGCCAAGGTCATACTTTCTCAGAACCTGGCCCAGTGGCATGGGAACAGGCCAAGAGGCCCAATACCCTAGACACATCATCCAACCAGCACATCCTGGGGTTTTGAGCTACTGCCTGAACAATTGCTCCTATATTTGCATTGGTTCTGTCCAATCTTTCACCTGAAAAAATATACAGCCTCTGACTCCACTGTCAAATACACAAGTGACACTCAACCAAAACCAAAATGCCATGGGTCTTGCCTTTTGGCATATCTCATGGATTTAAAAAGGAAAAAAACCTCCTAATTTAGCATATGGACTAGAGTTCTCAGTTTTAAATAAAATAAAGTCTGAAGATAAATTAATTAATATTACTGTAAAGAAAATACTAACGCTGAAGTCTAAAGTGAGAATTAAGGCAGGATTGGACTGACAGTTAGGAAACCTGAATCCTAGACCTAGCTTTGCTGCTAACTAGCCCTAGCACTTCAGATAAGTCATTTTACTTCTCTAGGCCTTTACCTCTCAAATGAGGCCAGAAAACAGGGAAATCAGATGAGATCACTGGTTAAGAAACTCTGTCCTCAGTGGTCTTAAGTCCCATCTTTCTCCCAATGCAACTCCTACCTAATAAGGCAGTTATCAGTTAGCAATTACAGTATTTCTTTTAAAGAAAGGTTCTGAGGGGAAAACCACACACACACACTGGATTACCTGAGTACTGAGGGTCCTTCTTGGCACAAGGTCCTAGCTTTCTATGGTTTATATATTAGCCATTCCTCAGATGTTTTCATTTCCCAGCTGTGTACAGGGTAGCCCCTTCATATGCACTATTGTTGTTAATAACAGTGGTAGTGCCTTCAGTGTTATTATACTTTTATTGGTGCTATTTTCTTCTATGAGAGGTCAGAGGACTGTGTGGGCTGTGTCTTTTTAATGTATTAATCATTCCTGTGTACAATCTGCTAAAATCAAACAAACTTTTAAAGACCAGAAGACTGTTCCTTCCTCTTCACCCAACAGTGGCATTATAATTAAGGATCATGATTAGGAATCAAAGTTAACATTAGAAAGAAAAAAATGACATTTTCACTTTATAAGCTTTCCAATGCTTACTCTGTGTATGTCTTCATAAATACTCAACTTTGGACAGCAAAAGATAGTCATAGTAGAGCTATTTTGAGCTTCTCTCAAATTAATGATTTGAAGTCCTTTAAAAAGTTACATGGTGTAATTTGCACTGATACCATCTAGGCCTTGTCTCCCTAAAGGTAACTGTCTCGGAGAGAAAAGAAAGGAAAAGAAGGAAAATTTATTTTTTGTTTGCTGCAACAAAGTTTTGTGTAAAAATGGAAAGGCAATGGTTTCCAGCTTTCGCATAAGATGTATATTCTTTTCTTTTTTTTTTCCTTTAAGATTTTATTTATTTATTTGACAGAGAGAAACACAGCCAGAGAGGGAACACAAGCAGGGGAAGTGACAGAGGGAGAAGCAGGCTTCCCGCCGAGCAGGCAGCCCGATGCGGGGCTTGATCCTGGGTCTCTGGGATCATGACCTGAGCGGAAGGCAGTCGCTTAACCAACTAAGCCACCCAGGGGCCCCAAGATGTATATTCTTAAAAATTCAAATTTAGTAACATCTGTATTCCAGTCCTCCTAAATTTCAATTCATATTAAGTGGAGTTTTATATGATCTGCATGAACATCCCTCTACGTGGCAGTGGGTAGACAAGACAACAGGTTCGCACCCTCAGAAACCTTACAGTCTAGTAAGAGATGTAGGCCAGTACAGTATACTTTGATAGAATCCATGACAGAAAAAGTACAATGTACTAGGAGATCACACGAGGTACTGATTCCACACAAAGGTGATTATTTAAAACAAGTACTTGGCATTAGAGAACTATTAACAAGTTTGCATATAATTAGTATGATAATTACATGATTACATGCATGGATGGAATCCAGAGTATGGGCTCATCACAACAGACTTTTAACTTCCCAGATTTATCTCCAGCCCAGTCTTCTTGCCTTTAACTCCAGTTTCCTTTGCCCAGCCGTCTACTCCATATTTCCACCTGAATGTCTTGTCCAACTTTTCCAGGATTAATCCAACTTCAGAAAAGCCAATGCCATCCATTAAGTATCTCAAGTAAAAACCCATGGTGTATTCCTGGACTGCTCTCTCTTACACACCCCAGATCCAATCCAAGCTCCACCTCTGCCCTATCTTTAAAATATATCCAGAACTCGGCTGTGTATCAACCTTACTCCCATCTATATTACATGTATTATTACCCTTATCTCTTTGGAGAGTTCTTCTGCCACAGCCTGCTAGGCGGTCTTCCTGCTTCTGCCCTTGCCTCACACTAGTCTACTGTCAACATAGCACCGGAATGATATTCCTCTGCTCAAAAGCCTTCCATGACGCGAACTGGAGGTAAAAAGCCCAAGTCTGCAATAGCCTAGTAAGTTCTACTGACCTAGTCCTCCGCTACCGCTCTGACGTACTATTCCCTCCCCCTCATCCTGGCCATATCCCCCCAGTCACACAGCCCTCCTTGTCTCAAGGCATTTGAATCCCCAAATACTATCTCTGGTTATTTCTGTTCAGTCTTCCTCCCTCTACTCTAAATCACTAACTTCTCAAACTAACCATCTAAAAACTTCTACATTAATTCTGGATTTTCACATTTGTAATTTGGAGCCTTTCATATTAACAATTAGAAGCAGTTTCAAATGGCATTTATTCTTAGCTTGGCTTTTAACACTAACACAATTAATTCACTAATTACCAGCGAGTAAAAATTAAAAATTATACCATGTAGAATAAATCTACACATTATATTTCATCAACTAGATAAAACCTGATAGCTATTAAATAGACCAAAAAGTCCCAAGTCAATAGAACAGCAAAGGGACTACACATACAAAAGTAAACAAAATCTGAAAGAGAGTTAATTTATTTTCAGAATAAGCATGGATTTCTGAAAATTACACCAAAAGTATGGATCACCATTATAACCAGGTATTTTCAAAGCCCTCTTACACCTGGCCAAATCCTTCTTATGGAAACCTTGGTAAGAATTATTTCAACTTTTTTGTTTAACAGAATAGTTTAAATCTAAGAAGACTGCAGACAGGAATTTGGAACTTGAGGGAGAGAAGTTTTACAGATTTGTTCTATTTGTTGTGATGGAATTCAGCCTATACAATTCTAATAAAACAGCTCTTAAAGTCTGTATTTAAATCAGAAAACCAAGTCCTACTCATCTTTCAAGGCCCTGCTTAAGTATATCATATTTGTGCTTTTCTTTGCTTATCAAGTTGATTTCTCAATCATCTGTCATTCTACAACACTCTACCTATACTTCATACTTAAAGCACTACTTCATATAATGCTAACATTATTGACTTTTCTATCTTCTGTTAGTTCAGGAGCAAGACTCATGTCATTCACTTTTATATTCTCAAAGGGCCTAGACTAATGACAAACACACAGTAGACATTCAATAAAACTCTAAACAAATTAACTGAAAACAACCGGAGATAAGAAGGTAAGAAACTACTTCCAATGATGAGAAAAAAAAATCTAATTTATGTATGGTATTTTCTAACAATAAACTGGATATAAAACAAAGAGGAAGAACATTTAGCTGCTGGACAAATGTCAAATTTAAAATTTTATATTTTTAGGAGCAAAGAAAGACTAATTACTAGCTATGGATACAAAATTATATACTGCAGTGATCAAAGACAATCAAGTATAAACTGCTCTAAGAGACTACAAATATGACAAAATCCAGCCATTTTTTATGCCAAATCCAAAAAATACCTTTCAATTTCCACATGTATCATTGTTAACAGTGATAAACTCCGTAAGAGCAGCAGTATTAACCTTTTAGCTATTTGACTAGCTTTCTGACCCCAAGTTTAAAAGAATACATTTCTCATCTCATCCATTTGGCTCTTGTTTATCAGCCTCTGCTTATTTGCATCTTCAGTTTTACTAAACTGGAAGGGAAACCCTCTCCAATCACGACATAGGGCAAAACAATGCTCCCCTCTGAAAGTGCGTGCGTGCTGGAGCCGCGCAGCGGAAGCAGAATTCCGGCGTACACCCCTGAAGCCATTCTTTCTAAATTCTCACCTCAGAATCATCTACCATATACAATCATCTTAGTTCTAGTTTTGTTTGCAAACAATGTGAGTACAACAACGGTATCTTCTTATTTATGCTTCTACCCCAGAAATCATAAGCCTTCAAAGAACTGCTCAGTGCATACAATTGAAATTTACTTAAAATTTTAGCTTAGTCTCTTAATTTGATGTCTTTGAGTTTTAGAGTAAATACAACGGATGGAAAAATATAATTTCCTAGACAAACTAAGATGGATTATGATAAATAAAGATTCATCACTACCTCGTATTTTGCCAATAATGTTATATTGGCATATATTTGTTGGTCAAAGATGTGAGAGTTTCCTTTTCATATGATAAAAAAAAGAAAATTATGTTGTGCTTACATGTAATAATCCCTAAAGATTATTAATTTGAAAACAGAAAATCTAATTAATATACTCATGTTATAATAAAGCAGAAGATTTCATTATGAAAAGGAACAAGGGAAACTTTTTTCATGAGAAGGATTTGAAACTAAAGCTACTTTTGGATGAATAATATACTGATTTAACTTAATTCCTGATGAACTGAGCATTCACCTTGCGTTTTTATTTCTTGGCATTTCCCCAAACAGCTTCTGCCTCTCCTTATCCTTTCTCCTTTAGACAACATTTCAGTTCATATAATCCCAAACAAATTTATAGGGAAAACACAACTATACTTAAGAGCTTTAGAGTTAAAGAATATAATCTCACACTAAGATCTGAGGGCAAAGTTCTGTTTAGATAAATAGGAAATTATGGATTTCAAAACAGATGTTAAGCTCATCCTCAAAGATGTAATTTCAATACTGCAAACAACACTTGGTCCAAGTATAGAGAGAATTAGTGTACACATAACACATGACAAAATTCTTACTTATCACCTTTTTATTTCCTTACAAAACGTTTGCTTCAAAAGTATTATCATCCTTCGAAAGGGGTTTTGTCAAAATCTCGTGACCATACAAATAACAACAACAAAGAATCAACTAACCCAATAACAAGCTATTCTGAAAGTATAATATACTTGCTCACCAGTCCTACTGCTATGACCACTTTATGCCTTATGCTTAAAGAAAACATGGGGAAAGCAGGAGAAAGGAAAAGAGTATAAATATTAAATAGCAGGAAGGAATACATAGAAGAGATCCTTTTCTTCTGAGTCGATCAATAAATTCGTTTTGGAATTACTATAAGAAATCAGTCTAGAAAGAAGAAATAGAAATTACCGATTTTCCTGACTGCCTTATCTAATTTTATCTACCAATCCTCCATGTTTCTATATATGCATAAACACATCCAATGATGACTTCAAAGGTGTAAGCTATTTCTTCTGTTCAACAAAAAGACATGACTGCTGAGGGTAAATACTGCATATAAAACTCTTTGAGCTTTAGTTTTGTTTTGTTTTATCTTCAGACAGATGAAGAAAAGCAGATGGGCAGGTGGAAAAGCCGGTCTATAATTTAGGATACTATAAACTAACAGAATCACCATTATTTGTGCTAAAAGAACATTTAGACTCATTTAAAACTATTTGCAGAGGAGACCGAATTAGATAAAACATTTTGAAATGCTCTATTTCTGATGACTTGAAACTTTAAAAAAAGCCATTTTGGTTAACCATGTGGGTGAAGGAAAAAAAGAATCTTGACCTCTACCTCACACTGTAAGTAGGTATTAGCATAGGGGAATATCTATTTTACCTTAACAAAGGCAAAGATTTCTTAAATAGGACACAAAAAGGAATCTTCATAAGGAAAAAGTGGAGATACTGGACTACATTAAAACTAATGTCTGCCATCAAAAGACACCATTAAGACAGTGAGAAAAGTAAGCCACACAATGGAAAAAAGGTATCTGCAACATATATAACTATTGCTAAGTAAGGGCTCATATTCAGGATATAGAACTTGCACAAATTACTGGGGAAAAAATGTTTTAAGGAGACAACCCAGTAAAAAAACTGTGCCTCCCCTCCACCTCTGTCTCTCACACACATGTATTTTAGAGTCAATGAACAGATGCAAGTCGCTCGACCTTAGTTACTGGAAAATGCAAATCAAAATCACAATGAGATCACACTATACACCAACCAGAAAGGCTCAATTTAAGAGCAACAATACCAAGTACTGGCAAAGATGTGTACAAACTCTTATACATTGCTCATAGAAATACACACCGGTACGAAATCTTTGGAACTGTTGGCATGATCCACTGAAGTTACAACATGAATATTCTAGCACATATCCATTCCATTCCTACAGATTTACCCAACAAAAATACAAACGTAAGTACACTAAAAGATGTACAAGATTTGTCATGACCACCTTAACTATATTTAGGAGAAGAAAAATAGAGGGTGCCTGGGTGGCTCAGTGGGTTAAAGCCTCTGTGCCTTCGGCTCAGGTTGTGATCTCAGGGTCCTGGGATGGCTCTCTGCTCAGCAGGAAGCCTGCTTCCTCCTCTCTTCTCTGCCTGCCTCTCTGCCTACTTGTGATCTCTCTGTCAAATAAATAAATAATCTTAAAAAAAAAAAAAAAGAAGAAGAAAAATGGAAATACAACTGTCCATAAACAGCAGAATGAATAAACTCTGGTTCAATTATACATTGTCATATCCCAAAACAATGAAAATGAATTGTCATTACATGCAAGAAGCATGGGAGAATTTTGCATACAACTTTAAGCAGAAGCTAAACACAAAAGAGTACATTATACGCAGTTCAAACCTGGCAAAATTAATTGATGAGTTAGCGATTTACTGATTTAGAGAGTGGTGGGGTAATTAAAATTTCTAGTGTCTACCAAGTGTTAACACCAATATGAACCCTTAATATAGGGTTCACACCCTATAATAGGCAGCACACTCTTCCAGCACTAAACATTTTGATATTATTTTTAAATCCGACTTCATTTAAGAGAGACTTTTAAGGCATAAAATAAATAAAAACAAAAATAGAAGTGATTAAGGCATAAGCAGTATGCACTCTTGATTTTCCAGTTTACTCTACAAATTCATCCCTGCTACTCACCATATACCCAGCCCTCACTGGGCTTCTCTCCACATTACTCTTTCCTACCTGCCCTGTCTTCATTCCTGCTATTCTCCCTGCCTGAAGTGACTTTCCTGAACCCCGGTGCCTGCCGATTCAATTTTTCATTTGAACTTTATCCGTCTGAACTCCTCCACCCAAAAGACGTAATTAGTGGTTTTTACCTAGTTTATACCTCTAAGACAACTTTAAAAGTTGTCATCTGTCTGCCCAACTAAGTTCCAAGTGAGTACAGAGGGCATAGTCTCATTCATTTATACGTCTGCTGTCCCTGGCACAGTAGAAAGATGCATGAAAATATGCACGTGTACATTTAAAGAAAAAAGTTACAGAATGAGGTCAAACTGCTTTTAATTCAACCAGCATTGAAGTGCTTATTTTAGCGAAGGTATTTAGCCCTAACTGGGAGATTAGAAATAAGGTTACTTTAATTCAGCGGCGTGATCTTGCTACCTCTCTCTACCTGTCCACATAGCTGTAAGATGTTCTACAGTAGCATGCACTGTCATCACAAGGCTTTCAACAATTCCGATCATCAGCATTCATAAAGTCATATTCTGTCTGGGAGAGGGTAATCCCCTCTTGTTCAGGCTCCACTGTGCTCTCTCCCCTCCGAGGAATTTAATCTGCTCCCTTCCCCAGTGCCCCCCCCACCCACCCAGGGAGACCTGGAGTCTGTTCTCATTTGCCTCCTGGGTTGGCTGTGCCACTGTCCTGCTCTTTGGATTCAGCTCCTGGGTTCCAGAAGACCTGCTCTTTTCCCCCACTCCCTGGGCACACAGTCTGTCCCTTCCCTAATCAGTGCTGAGTTCACCCTCCTCTCGACAACTGGAAGAAGGAGTAGCTCACCTCCCCTCTGCTCCTTCCTTCAGCCCTTCTTTGCCTCTGGGTGTTCCCTTACACATTGGCCCAGGAAGGAAGGTAGTGAGGGGAATGAGGGAAACAGAAGGTGAAAGAGAAATGAGGTAAAAAAGATGAGGAGAGGGGAAAGAGAGGAAGTAAAAATATAAATGATGTGGACATACAGCAAAACAACACAAAGGTAACAGCATTCCTAGAGAGGAAGAATGACAGCTTCAGGGCACATGAATGTGACTATGACATGAAAGGGAAATATGCTGGGCTCCCTGCTCAGTGTGAGTCCGCTCCTCCCTCTGACCCGCCCCCTCTCCTGTTCTCTCTCTCACTCTCTCTGTCAAATAAATAAGTAAAATCTTTGAAAGGTAAATATAAACAGTGGGATATGGTGAGAAAAATTAGGTGAGAAAATGTGCTGAGATGGTGAAGAAACAGAAGGCAAACTCCCAAGACTTGGTAAGAGAAGAGGGGAAATATGAACATAAAAACAAATGGGACGTCCACAAGGCTCAGTGGTGAAGCGCGTGGGCTCTGAGGTCAAGCTGTCGAAGTCCAAACCCTGGCTCTGTCCTCTAGGAGCTATGCAAACTTTGGACAAGTTCCCTTACAACTCCCTACAGGTAAATTTTTGTTGTTGTTCTGCTTTGTTTTAATGTTTTTGCCTGTGCTGTATCCATAGCACCTAGAACAATGCCTAGCACACAGTATAAATTAACACAGTTACTGAATTAATGAATGAATACCCTTAACCTCTCTGAGAATTTTCAGAGCCATAAAATGAAGATTATATCAAACCAGGTGGTTGTGAGGGTAAGACAAATGTAAAGCATTTAGAACAATGTCAGGCATCAAAGAAGCATTCGATAAAGTGAGCTTTTTAGTAACTAGAGAAATCTGAGCACACCTGCAGAGAAATAACCCCCCACAGTCAGCTATGAGCAAAATTAGCAACAACATAATTTTTTTAACAAGGTATGGTGCTGATAATTTTAAAAATCTGAGTATAAAACGTAAATATTTCAAAATTTACTAAGTTCTTCAGTTTAGGAAATATGATTTCAATGGCACAAACTGTAATACTTTCTTTTACTAACTGTTTTAGAAAAATGAGAACTAAAACCCGACCCTTCAGGCTCCTTGGGCAGTTGTACAACAGACTGCGCAGGTCAGACGATCCAGAGACCTGGTGTCCCCTGTTTAGGATAAACACTCGCATACCCACCCCAGTAGCAGATCCCCAAATACTAAATTCTCTGAGTCCTTTATAATTGCTTTTTGACCTGTTGTCTCACTTGTAGCACTGATTCATTGTGGTAGTGAAATTGTACATCATATAAAAACAGTTTGTGCTTGATGCTTCTCTTTAGCTCCAAACCACACCTACCACGTTTAAAAAAAAAAAAAAAAAATGTCGCCTTGGCAAACACACAGTTAAGAACTGCTCTGGGAAATTATATTAGAGATTAGCTTTTATTCAACTCTCAACTTAAAGTGCACAAATACCAAGAAGGGAAATTTCCAGTTAAGTGAAAGTAGACAATAAAAAGACTTCATAAAATAAACTTTGGCTGCATTTCTTTCTGTTGGTACATCTGCCACCAGCAGTAACAAGAGATCTTTACTCCCAAGGATTGAGGTTATGAGTGTTTACAAAAACTCAGTAAGTCAGGCAAAGAATGCTGCAAGCTTGAGAAGCCCGAGAAGCCCACTCAGCATCCGATACTTCCAAGGTGCTCTGGAAAAAAAGGCCCTAGCTCAATAAGTTATTATTAGGATCACAAGCAGTTAAGACAAACTCTCAATGCAATAAAACAAATAATTAGCACCAAGCCAAATATCAAAACTGAGGGAGTCATTCCCCTCTTTTTATAGGACCCCCCTGGAGGAAAGCCTCATTCTTCAACCACCCTCACTTTTGCCTCCCCCACGGGAGTAACTTTAATTGCATATAATGAAAGACATTAAGGGTGAGAGTCTGTTTGCACTATTGCATGATCAACCTTAGAAGCAAAACAAAAGTTGAGACCACCACTGTACACTGTAATCTAGTATTAATACTGCTAGAGCAAGTTTTAAAACATGAAAACTGCACTTGCTAAAAATAATCAAACCACAAAATACAGAGCTGACCCAAATAAATTACACTGATGCAACACAGAGGCAAAAGCATTCACTCATTTGCTCTGATTATGGTGGCAAAAGGTACACTGTATGTCAAAATTCCACAAAGGATGCTAAATAAACCATCACAGATTATAACCAGTGGAATAAAATAGGGACCCAAATTAATCACGGTCTATCTACCACCAGCTGAAGAGTGGTAATAAGATAAGAGGAGGTGACAAGCATTACAGTTAATTAGCCACTTGGCTTGTTCCCTCATTTCCTGCAAGTGTCCTCAAAGGGCAGTAAGGCCAGCCCTGATCACCCCATTTGTAATACTGGAGCCTGCCTCCACCCACTGTGCCGGCACCCCCCTTCCCTGCCCCACTATTTCTTTTTTCCATGGCACCTATCACTGAATATATTACATAATTTACTTCTTTCTGTATTATGCTTATCTTTTCCCTCCGCTAGAATATAAACTTCATGGGACACAGATTTCTGTTTCACTCCTGGCTGGATTCTGGGAACCTACAGCAGAGAGTCATTCGGTGCTTACACACAGTGGCCTCGATAAAAAGTTACATGGTGAATGGCTAGGTAATATTGAACACCCATTTTAGCATGATAAAAGTGTTTTCGTTATAAAAGAAGATGCTTAAACAAGCAGGCTGGAAAGTAAGAATTTTATTTATCAGTTTTCTTTACCTTAAGTATCTGAGGATTTAACTGCAATAAGTAAAGATCAAAGTTAACTACTGTTCAGTAAGATCAAATATCCGTATCTCACTTGGTCAACATTCACAGATCGCTTGCCTATGTTGAGAATTCTAAGAAAGGACGATTTGGGCTTCAACTGCAAAAGAAACAGAAAATAGCATTTCTCTTCCCGAGCAATTAACGATCCAGATGACAATATGCAATCCAAAAACAAAACAGTCATCAACAGTTTTCCGAGAAAACTACAGATTCTTAACAAGTTCATTTCTATCTTCCAGCAGATGGCTGACCAAAACTGTGCTTTGTTGATGTTTTTAACAAACTTTCACAGTGAATAATCATGTTCAAATGTTCTCTCCTCTCTCTGCCTATGGATAGAGTCTCTGGCACGTTCTGTGTAAAGACACCTGATCGTGCTGTGGGAAAAGAGCTGTGCTTCTCTGTTCTGATAACCTTCAACTCTTCCCTATTTCAAACGTTCAAATACTTCCATCTATAAAGTTCAGCCAAGTTCATCCACTATCTGGCAAAACAACAAAATACAAAGAGACCTGCGACCTTGGCGGGGAAAGGGATGAAGGTTAAAGCTATGTTTGAACGATTCCTTCCTTTCCTCTACTGGGTTCAAAGTCTTTCTTTTAACTATTAATTCGCAGTGGTTCAAAGATGTAAATTCTGGTGCCAGACAACCTAGGTTTGAGTCCTAACTCTGTCACTCACTTCCTCTGACCTGTGCCTTAGTGTCCACAGGACCTTCCTCATTAATCTGTCACAAGGGCAAGGAAGTACACCTGTAAAGTGCGGTCACTCACACCTCACGTTCCTATCAGTATGGCAGCCTCTGACACTACCTCTAAGTCTTATAAACCTGGAACTGACTTTTAACAATGTGTGTCAACAAAATCCATGATGATCAACAAGGTTCTATTTGTCCAGGAAGTTATTGCAAGATATAACCTGCTTTATAAACTGTGGGTTCACACAAGAAACAAGTAAGAAGAATGTTCCATGGATGGGAAACTCGGTAATCTTTCAAAGAATGACGAGTTTCAGTTCATACAAGAAATTAACACGCCTCCAGTAAAAGATGACACGGTATAACTGTATCTCCAGAACATTATTTTAATTTCTATTATAGGACACTGGAGACCAGTAACAGACCCGAAGTAGAGAAACCTACATGGCAGGCAATTAGGGCAACACTCCAGGCAATGGGACGGTAAGGGTTTAGAGGGGAACTTGGCAAAGGAAGAGGTCGGCAGGCCACACTAAGGGTCTGAGTGAGGAGGAGCAACAGGATGATGTCAGTAGAAAGGGATTCTATACTTTCCGGATGATGGGATGGAAGATGAACTTACATTTACTTCAGGTGATCACGGGGCTCAACTAAAAAGGTTCTTTTAAAGCAGAGATCAGCAAACTACCGCCCAACGGCCAAGTCCTGCCTGTGGCTCGTTTTCCTGTGGTCGGTGAACTAAGAATGGTTCTTAAATTTTTAAAGTGGAATTTTAAAGGGTTGTAAAAACAAAACAAATAAAAATAAGAATATGCAGATCTACGTGACCTACAAAGCCTAAAATGTTTCCTCTTCAGCTCTCTGTTCAGAAAAAGTTTGCCAACCTCTGCCTGAGGGTAATGTAAAGGCAGATTCCAAAATCAGCTGGAACCTGTGGATAATGAAAAGGTTCGGGGGCTGCACAGTGTAAGGTCCGTGATTTCCATTTTCTCTACTCTGTTCTCAAGAGAGTGTTTTTGTGCTCTACTCCTTAATGAGGTTCTGTTAGTAAAACTACTGATACTCCTTAGAACCTAATCCTCCCCTGCATGTCAAGCCTAGGCCTACAGAGTTCCCCTTGAATATTTAAATAAGGGCCGGTTTTGAGTTCTTTGTTATCAACAATGAATCTACAAATAAAATCTAAGTGATTTGTGTAAAAAAATTAGTACTTTAAATTGTTAATTGTGTGCTTGTGTATTTATTTATCACATTTCTTCTTGAGTCTTAAAAGGCTGATCAGTCTTACAGACAGCCACTTAGCCCCAGGATTAAAAATGCTGATTTAACAGTTCTTTAACAAAACCTACCTTTCAGGAAAGCAAATTAGCTAGTTGTGGCAAAGGTCACTGTGCATGTGGATGGCAACAACAGAGACTCACCCATATCAGGAAATCAAACTCGTAAACCTCAGGTTTGATGCCAGATTGGACACAATGGGAACTAAGACCCAACAGTGGGCCAAGAGACCCCTCAGTTGGAGAAACATCCAAGCAGCAGGCCAAGGGACCCTAGTCCGAGAAACATTCAGCTAGTCCAAACCAGAGCAGACAGCAGGGATCTGCCAACATGCTACGATGGTTAAGAGTACAGGCTTTGGAGTTAGAGCTGTGTTTGAATGCTGGGCTTAGCTCTTCCTGTGTGAACTTGAGTTAAGTTACGAAACCTAACCTTAGTTTATTCAATTATAAAACAGGCAAAACTCCCCAATATGGAGACTACAGAAACAGCTGTGGGATCTGGCATGGTGCCCGACACACAGCAAGCGCTCACAACTCTGTGCATCAGCTACTCTGGCACCATACATCTTTCTTGAAGACTGTCCTCTTTATTTTTTTTCTTCCTGATCTATCATCAGTTAACAAATGGAAGGGTGATAAAATAAATGGATTACAAAAAAAAAAAACTTTTTTCAGAAAGAGAAAGAGAGTGTGAGCTGGGGGACGTATTGGGGGAGAGGGTGAGTGAGAAACCCAAGCAGGCTCCATGGAGCCTGATGTAGGGCTTGATCCGATGATCCTGAGATTGTGACCCTGGCAGAAAACAAGAGTCTGACACTTAACTGACTGAGCCACCCAGGAGCCCCAGGAAATTTTTTTTTAATGCAAAATGTATAGAGTTAGAAAAGGCTGAAATGGAGGAACAGAAGAGAAACACTGGGTACTAATGGTGGGAATGCAATCACTGGTACCTAAAGCTGTGTTCAGTAAGTCCAGATTACAGATGTTATAGGGGAGTAGCAAGCTAGAGTAGACTGTCTGGACAAAGCACCAGTCAGTATTAGGAATATAGGAATGGCAAGGGTAAAGTATAGGTAGATCAAGTTCTCTATCACCAGGTGAATTTGGCAGGTGGAATGAGGTGGTTCCTACAGATAGGCGAACTGACATGAGAGGGAATGAGCAGTAGGTGACAAAGATTCTGCTTTGAAGATTTACCCATAACAGGAAGAACTGAGTGAAAAAGGCAGAACCTCAGTCTCTAAGCTACTGAAGTACTAGGCTGGAAACCAGAGAAGGGGAAGGGAGAGGAAAGGAAAGGAAGAAAGGAAGGAGGGAGGGAAGGAGGGAGGGAGGAAAGAAGGGAAAAAGGGAAGAAGGGAGGGAGGGAGTTGAAAGTTTGAAGGAGGGGAAAAAAGAGCTCAAGAAACAAGGCTAGAGCTTAGATTAATTACTAGAAAGAGGTAAAAGGACATAGCTGGGACCCAGTAGCCATGCTGGCTTGATCTGGGACAGGTTTAGTCCCAAAATATCATGTGGAGCTGAAACTCCCAAGAGACTTCGGCGGGGAGAAGGGTTACAGAAGTCCAGTCACAGATCAGGGAGGCCATGAGGCAGGGAATCATATGGATAAATAACAGTCTCTCCTCCTCCCCAGAGCCAAGTTTCTTCCAATGGCACCTAACTCCACCCTCTACCTCCCATGTACTAGCCCCTGCTGCCCATAACAATCTCACTCTTGACCCACTCTCCCCAGCCCACCCCGACTTCTATAACATCCCTCCTCTTCTCCAGTTTTCTACTTCTCCAGATTCTTCTCAATCTTTGTTATGGAATTCCTCTTACAGATGCTCCCACTATCAGGTTCATTAAATATGGGTGGTTTCTATAAATGTGAGTGGTTTCCAGCTCTGACTTCTAGGTTCCTCACTTCTGCTCATTTCCGCAACATCATTCTTAACTCCCACATCACAAGGTCAGCTCAATCCCTCTCCTAACTATATACTAGTACCACAATGGCTGCTGCCCCTCTCTACTAGAAAGACCTACAAGCACATGAAACCCAAATCCACCTTAAACTCATCATCTCATCTCCTAAAGATGTTCTTCCTCATACATTTTTCTCTGGCTTCCCCATTTGTTACTCAAACCTTAAGCCTTCTAATTAATCTGGACACACTGGGTTTTTTCTCCATATCAAATTTATCATTAGCCAAATCTCCATTCTCAAGCTCTCTAATCCACCCTTCCCTCCCTGCACTCCTCTGGCAACTGCTTCAGTTCAGGCCCTATTCTGTCTTTCCTAGATGATAACTTCAATCCATTGGTACTTAATCCAGTTTACTTGATCCTCCCTCTGCTAATGTCATCAGTTACCCTCCTGTCTAATATCCTTTAAATGACTGCCCCACAGCCTTCAGAGGACAGTAACAATAATTACATTGATAACATCTGGAACTAGCATTTACTGAGCACTCTCAAGCACTGACTTAATTTAATCACCACAACGCTTCTCAGAGGTGTGTACCATTATTAGCTCCAATTTGCTGATGAAACACTGGAGACCGAGAGAGCTGTCCCCAGGTCACAGAGCAGGTTAGGAGAAGGAAAAACCAGGATCCAGCCTGCAGCCATGCTCTTACCCACGGGACAATAGCGCCTCACCTAAACTAGCAACAACAGAGCAAAGGAAATTCTTCAGGATCCTATCCCTGCTGACCTTTGTAGGTCCATCTTTCTGCAAGTTCCACGTTAACTTTTCATCCCTCTAGGGATGCTCTCCAGGGCTCGTCTCACTTGTCTCCTCATCCACAGTACTTAGTGAATGAAGGTGATTTGTTATCAACACTATAGAGCTGGCAGATGTCACTACTCCATGTCACAGAGGAAAAATCTTCAAATGCACCTACTTCCTTATATGTACTTATTGCTGTTAAAGTCTCTTCAAAGTATCCGAAAGCCGTATTTCTTAGTATATAAAATCCCTCTATGTTATTAAATAATTTTTCAGAACTGATTTTTCTATACAATAGACTAAGTGACTGGCAGGTCATGACAAGCATCCCCCTACAATCTATAGTCACTGGATAAAACTTACACAGATTTTTCTAACCCAACTATGTTCTCATATCTATTCCACGAATAAATTGTATTCTTAATTGCAAGAGCATTTGTGTAGCACAAAACATCAAATATAGGGGAAAACCCACACTTTGAAAAGAGTGGTAAGGAAAAAGGGGGAAATTTAAAAGAAAACCCTTATTAGGGCTCTGGAGTTATCAAAAAACAATTCAAACTCAGAGCTTGAGAGTAACACAAAGACTTTATTTTTTAGCCTGTTTATCAGTGGGTTGCTCCTGTGCATTAAGTATAGGGAAGCCAGTATTTAGAGAAGTTATTAGAATACATCCATATAAAGATAAGAGGTAGGCTGGAAGAAAAGTGAGAAGAGAACAAACACAATCAGTCAGAAAAGGGTAGCAAAATCAGAATTTATTTTCCCAGGTAAAAAAGTGATGATGCCACTTGGAAAAATTACGAAAAGGCATTTATACTCAAAGGACATCGGCAATAAGGTAAACTGTTTCACATCGGTGTCTGTGGAGTACAAATGGGATAATAAATACAGTTGTACTCCAACAACTGAAAAATAATCATTAAATATTCAATAAATTATGCCTGAGAAAATACCTCTTTTCCAAACTGCCTTCAGGCTCCAGCTCTTTGAAAGATGGGAAACTCTCCAAGTCTATGCCCCTTGAGCTTAGTTTCCTATTTCTGTAGCACTCATTTGAAATAAGGTTGCAGCATGGAAGGACAGGTTTCATTTAATCACTCTGATTAGAAAAACATGGCTAAGTTTGCAATAAAATCTCCTTGGCTACAGAATCCAAGATGATTCTACTCAGACTGAAAAAAAAAATTATTTTTATTATTTTATGATTTCTTTATTCAGAAAAGGAGATGTTTCAATCCAGAAAAAGTAGTATGCTCATTAATGGGCAGGGTAATAACTTTTTTAAAAAAATACTGATCCAAGTCACTTAAGATTTGATCTCCCAAGGGTGCCTGGGTGGCTCAGTGGATTAAAGCCTCTGCCTTCGGCTCAGGTCATGATCTCAGGGTCCTGGGATTGAGGCCTGCGTAGGGCTCTCTGCTCAGCAGGGATCCTCCTTCCTCCTTTCTCTCTACCTGCCTCTCTGCCTACTTGTGATATCTCTCTCTCTGTCAAATAAATAAATAAAATATTAAAAAAAAAAGATTTGATCTCCCTCAAGGTCACCTACTTAACCACTTAGACTCTTAACCCTTAAATGTAAATATCTGCAATTATTAATCAGCCATTTTAATAATAAGCATCATATTCTAAAAAGACAAAAAGGTTTAACTAGTCCCTTCAGGCATTCCCTATTAACGTATTATAAACCCAGCTAAAAGTTCCAATGATATGAGCTTCACTATCTTATTTTCCTAACAGGAGTTCATAATGCTCTGCTAGTTTAGAATATTCCCGTAAAGACCACGGAAATAACAGAGCAAGAACATTTAATGATGTACCAAAAGAACTGTCATATTGCTGGTGAGAAACTGCAATTCCCTTTAAAACTCAGTCAAGGGCGCCTGGGTGGCTCAGAGGTTAAGTCTCTGCCTTTGGCTCAGGTCATGATCTCAGGGTCCTGGGATCGAGCCCCACATCGGGCTCCCTGCTCGGTGGACAGCCTGCTTCCCCTTCTTTATTTGCCTGCCTCTCTGCCTATTTGTGATCTCTCTCTCTCTGTCAAATAAATAAATAAAATCTTTAAAAAAATAAAATAAAATAAAACTCAGTCAAGAGCAAAGCATACCTACGTATGTAGAACCAAGCAGAGCCAAGTTAACGGGTTCCGGGTGGGCTCAGTTGGGAGAGCACATGACTCTTGATCTCAGGGTTGTAAGTTCAAGCCCTATGCTGAGTGCAGAGCTTACTTAAAAAACAACAACAAAAACAGCTCTGGAAGATGAGCCAAGCAAAACCACAAGAGAAACATTGCAGGAAACTCTTCATTTTTGATTGATAGCAATTATTAATTCTTTCATATTGAAAAAAACTGTATTAAAATAAACACCATAGTGCAGGATGGAGATTTTACTTAACACTTCAAGAGAAAACTCATGACGGGGGGCAGGGGGAGGCACCTCGGTGGCTCAGTTGTTAACCATCTATCTGCCTTCGGGGGGGTCATGATCTGGGAGTTCCAGGATCAAGCCCTGTGTTGGGCTTCCTGCTTGGCGGGAAGCCTGGTTCTCCCTCTCTCACTCCCCCTGCTTGTGTTCCCTCTCTCGCTGTGTTTCTATCAAATAAATAAATAAATAAAATCTTTAAAAGAGAAAGAGCGAGCGAGAGAACTCATGACTTCGCGGCAATGTCAGGTTCTGCAGCAAGCCTACCTCAGCTTCTATTCCTACTCTCCAAGTGCATGAGCAGGTCTAATTACTGACTTTTTACTTGAAAGTAAAAACTATATCCAAACAAAGTTTGTTTTCAAGCAAATCCAATCATTCCACAAAACTCAAAAGAACTACAAACCAACCAATAATTTTTAAGCACTTAGCAAGGCAACAATAAAAGCATTCTTGTTTCTGCTTGCCTTGGGAACAGCTAAAAAGAGGCTCTTAGAAGCTCCAGGCTCTTCAGTCCAAAGGCCTGCCAGGTCTCTGGCCAGCCTCTCAGCACCGGGAAAACAAAGCCAGTCGCCCTCAGCGCAAAACTGGCTACCTGTCCCATTTCTGCAGTAGTAAATAACAATCTCCCAGACTCAAGGGCTGCAAAACCTGGGGACCTGGGGTCACTTTTATAGCCTTCTTCCCCCTTGCTGTCCATATCTGGTTAGTCCCTTTGCCCTGCAGGCCAGATGGTATCTCTAGCTTGTCAGTCCTTCCTCTCAGTTATTCATACCTGTCCCCAGGTTATGGTT